>VDFB02276820.1:0-46369 GCA_007258455.2 Sequoia sempervirens
TTGGATCCTTGATGTATCCAGTTAACACCAGACTTGATATTTTCTATGCAGTGAATGTTCTCAGCTAGTTCATGTGTGAGCCAAAGGAAATTCACTTAATGGTTGTGAAACATATTTTTAGATACCTTCAAGGCACTATTGTATATGGTCTTCTTTACAAGAATGATCAACTAGATCTTCATGGGTACTCTGATTCAGATTGGGCTGGAAGTGTAACTGATCGAAAAAGCACATCAGGATTTTGCTTCAGTTTAGGATCATCTATGATCTCCTAGATTTGTAGAAAACAATCTTTAGTTGCACAAAGCTCAAAAGAAGCTAAATACATTGCAGCCTCCATGGGAGCAAGAGAGTAGTTTAGCCGTGAAATTGCTTGTGGGACTCTTTGGTGACCCCTTGAATCCTGTTATTCATTGCTTGATGTCGAGTTGTATCAAACTCTCGTAAATCATCTTCCATGATAGATCTAAGCACATTGAGATCCCCTATCATTATGTAGAGATATGGTGAGAGGAAATTGAATTGAGTTGAGTATATTAGTACAAATGATCAAACCTCTGACATTCTCCACCAAACCTCTCTCGAGAATCAAGGTGTAGACGCCGGAAGAAACTTGGGTATGGTTGAATGTAATTTGTTATTTATGTTTGAAATACAAAATTGTTTATAAAATTGTACTAATATATAAAGATGTTTAATGTGTAAACTCTTTTGTCATGTGTGTGACTCCATGACTTTATGGGCCTACTTTTCTTGTATGCATTATTGAAAGGTGACAATCTTTCTAATAATGTACACTTGTAATTGACATTGTAAAGTGACAACTCTACAATGATCAAACTATCATGATAGATATCATGTGACTTGATATTTTGGACATGTCATGATAGTGTCTCTTATTCATATCATGAGACTTGATATCATTTGTAGATCATTATGATCCTTAAGAGATAATCATGGTGGATATTTATATCCATGGATATGCCATGAATTATGGTAGACATCATGTGACTTGATGTCAGTGCACATACCATAATAAGATATGATATGAAGAATGTCATGTGACTTGACAATATTGAGAAATCATATTATGTCTTAGATATCATGTGTTTAGGTGATATCTCTAGTTATTCAATTTGATACATCTTCCCTAGCTAAGAGGGAGTGTTATTGAAAGATAGCATCGGTCAGATTTGGTAATCGATTGCTGCAAGCACCATCGTATTTCATACCTGATTGCATTTATCATTATTTCTGAAAAACATAACATTCAAATTTATGAGTATAAAAATTGCGAATCATATTTGATATTCTAAATCAAAATGTAGATTGTTATTCGCTGTTAGTGTATATGTGTTATTCTAACGCATTGTTAACTGTATGTTAGCCCACACTCTAAAGAACACGTCCCATGAGTGGACGTGTCTCCACTCGTGGAGACACATCCTCTCATGAGACATGACTCTTAGAGGATGTGTTTCCTAACATACTTATAGCGAATCGTTCAATGATATGTAGACATAGAAATTGAATAATGTTCTGCATTCAGCACATTAATTATCTTTAAATCTGGAAGTTGAAATTCTGTGTATTTCTGAAGTCGAAAATCTGTGTCTGAATTTTGGTAGTTTTCTGAGACTAAAAATACTTTTAGAACCCTTAATCTCTTTTCTTGCCATTACATTTGTTTACATTTTCAGTCCTGATTAGCATCTCCATCTGAATCCCACCCTTTGGGATTATGGGATTACCGTACCAACATTTGTACCCTTATTGATGTTACTCCATATTCACTTGTCTATGGTGTTGAGGCTATCTTACCAATCGAATTCGAACTCTCTTCACTCAAAATATCACTAAAGAATATTATCACTGATGAGGAGTATTAGGTTGCACACTTGAGTCAGCTAGATCTTTCAGATGAATGACACTTCAATGCCTATAACCATCTTCAAGCTTACCAAATTGGTTGAAGAGAAGCTACAAGGAAATTTGGGCTCACCAATTTCAACTTGGTGAACTTGTTCTTAAAGAGAATCAACATACTCAACAATACCAAGAAAAGCAAGGAAAGTGTGAGGCTAATTCATTGGGTCTTTATGTCATCACTGCAAAGTATGGTTTGGGAGCTTATTAGTTAGCTACACCTAAAAGTGAACCCTAAGATGAACCTATCAATATCATTCACCTCATCTTGTTTTACTCCTAAATTAGCTAAGTCATTCCACCTTTAAAAATACAAAAAAAATAAATGTTAATTTAAAAAAAAAAAATAGCTACGAGCTTTAGAATTGGCTAGTTTCATACTTTTTATCATTACTTTCTATTAAGCTTTAAGACATTATCAAGACCTTTCATATACTTTTAAGTAGTTTTAAGCATTTGGAATGGAAAAATGTTAAGTTAATATGTGTATGTATGATTTATGAAAGTACATGAAGTTTAATAGGATTTGATGTTTAATTTACGGTTGTTAATAATGAGAATGTCTTAGGAAATAAGACTAACATTTGCAGCAAGGTATCTATCAACCCGCAACAATGGGCTTCCCAACCTATAGTATAAGGTCTATGATTCATTGCAAAGGAGTCAACCAATTGTAATGCGACCTCTTTCAAAGGAAAATGGAGGTGGTCATTTATTGATCAAATCATGAGTCACCTACAATTACTCTTATCTACCAATAAGACAACCAAGAGAAGAAGTATATAATCAACATGACTAAATTATGACAAAGTTGTTCGACTGAGCACGTTTACTATTATAAACAATTAATTTTGTTGGACATAGAATCCTTGTTTGATTTATATACTCATGTTTTAGTAATTACTTTTTGTTTTGAGACTCAATCCTCTTCCTATTCTTGATGAAGAGTTGACATATGTTCTTTAGTTTGTTTTCAATTCATGAATAATTACACTCCCTCAAAGACCCTCTATAGTGGGATCCCTTATCGAGGAGGAGATCTAGTGGTAGTAGTAGTAGTAGAATAGTAGAAGTATTTCCCAAAGATTTCTTGTTAGATTTTTTGTAATAGTTCTATGGTTAGAATGCAATAAAAGAGAATTGATTTGATGATATGTTTTGTTGAGTGAGTGATTGACAAAATCTTGTGGAAGCAGTAACTTAAGCAAGGGCCACTTGAGGTACTACTAAACCACTTTAATTTAAGTTATTAAATTAGGATTATGCATTGTGAATTTAATTGATAGTTTCCAATTATATGATTATGAATAAATGTGTACAATTTCTAAAAGAGATTCTATAGATTGATGTTTTGTTTCATCCTCTAGAGGTTAACTAGCTTAGGACATATGATAGTATAATGGTTAATAATTACAGTCTAAAGCATTAGGTACCCATAGCAAAATGTAGTCATTTGTATTCCTTTACTCTATTTTTAGAATTAGTAGTTTATTCTAATTTAAAGATTTTATCGTATTTGCATGTGTTTATTTTCCTATACTCAATGATGTAGGATGTCTAGAATTCATGAATCCATGAATGCATATACATTTTCAGCACTATGTGAAGTTTTACAAATCCCTGGTTGATGATTTAATGCAACCCTCTTGTGAATGATAAATTGCTTAGTCTAGGGATCCTCAGATCAACTGAGCTTACTGCATATACATTGCCAGCATTATCTGAAGTTTTACAAATCCCTAGTTGATGATTTAATGCAACCCTCTCGTGAATGATGAGCTGCTTAGTCTAGGGATCCTTAGATCCACTAAGCTTAGTGCATACCTAGCAACACCAAGTTAATTAGGAATTAGAGGAAGCTCCACATTTTTGGCACCATTGTTGGGGATGGTGCTAAGTTCAAGATTCATTTGTGTGTTTTAAATTCTTTCCAATCTTTTATATATAGGATATCAAACTTTATGTTAGTATTAGGGTAAATAGGTATTTAGGCATCAACAATAACACTATTTACTAACAATGTGCAGGAACCATTGCATGCAAAGGAAAAGAGATGCTCTAAGAAGATGTATCTCCTCATTACATGAAGCATTTGAAGATACTGTTGGACAAAGTGAATAGATTGAGGGAATCAACAGAGAAGAATCATCACATACATCATTACCTACACCAATTATAGATGAGACTTCCAAAATAAATTTTGATATCATGGTTGAAGAAGCGTTGGAAAACCCAAGAGAGCATGTGACATTTAAATTCCTAATAACCAATCAAGAAAGGGCTACTGCTCTTAAAATATACCTCCTAAATAGCACTACACATTTTCTATGGACTGGTTACAGAGGATCTAGACACCTTTCTCTATGAGTTTGATGTACTATATCAAAGCTATGACTACACTACAGATGCTCACCAACTTAAATTTAAGACATAGAAGAGAGGGCATGTAGGGCTTTCAATTTAAAATTGTGAAATAAATGTTGAGTGGGGGACATGTAAGAGACATGTAAGACTTTCAAATTTAAAATTGTGAAAATGTTGAGTGGGGGACATGAAAGACTTATTAAATGCCTTGTTTGGATGTACATTTCAACTTGCCTTTTGAATTCAAACTTGGTGATTATTCTCAAAAGATGCCTGTGATGTTGATAGAAAATCGTTTCAAGTGGTGTGATTTGTTTGGTGAAGGTTGAGGAAGGTCTTGTTAGGTACATTTTAAGATTAAGCTTAGCCTAGATAATGATTAATTGATTTTGACTTAATTTATTGATTTCTTTGTTTATTTTGACAAAGAGGAGAAAATATGACTTTTTGATTTAATTAAATAAGAGTCTTGAGTTATTTAATCAAAGAGGGAATGATAGGTTTAAATCAAATAAAGTTAATTTATTCAATTTAAGTGCATAATCCTTAGAGATTAAATGAACCTAATTTTCCTAATGAATGGATTTAATGAACTTGATTAATTTTATGGAGCTAAGTGCATAATGCTAATTTTGCATATCTATATTTTGCCCCTCTTTGACAATGTACTTGCTGTGTTGGTTCGAATAAACTTATCATAATCAAATTCGAAAATTTATGGTTTCGGTGCACTTTGGTGAAAAACCTGTAGAACACACATAGTAGAGCTGAATTCTACATTTGAAGGTCAATCTCACGATAAAGAGGTTCAAACTAGATGGTTATGCAGATGAGATTATTTTAAGATGCTTAGAATAACAAATCTATATCATCCTAAACAACTTAAATGATGATATGATGTGAGATGGATGAGATGAATGATGTGATATGTTATGATTATGCAAATGTATGATTTATGTAGATGCTTAGACTAACAAATGTTGAACATGCATGTGGGATGATATGTAAAATACTGATGGTTCGTGGATGCAAAATGGATGCAAGATAAATGCATAGATGGATGCATTTGTGATATTATAGTGTGAAAAAAAGGAACAGATAGTGAGAGATGAACATTGAGAGGTGGTAGTGGATGATGAAAGAAATTGGATGATTTGTTTATCAGGATTGAGTTTTAAAGGGTCCTTGTATGTTGATAACACATAGCACAATGGATCAAGGTAAAAGAGCAGAGGTAGGCAGGTATTTTTGTCCGATGGAATTTGACTCAGCAAATGGAATGGGAGTATTCTTGAACACACTTGACATCTGAGAAACCTTGCTAGGATGTACCTAACAAGCAGTATTCCTTGAGAGTTATTTGCAAAGAATGTCAACAGCTGCTCAGACAAAGGATAATGATGTTGCCCCAATTCCTATCATAACAAATCTTTGTTGGATATGAGGGATCCTTATAATGAGCTTGTAGAATTAAATCAAAAGAAAAAGATCAAGTATGAAACAAATAATGTTCTTCATACTTTGAGGCGGAATGAACATTGATTGAGAATCCAAGTGATTTCCAGAGCCATTGTTCATGGGAGCAGTATATCCTAGGACATGCATTGTATGGATGTGAACTTTGATAAGTTGTTTGATAGGCTTTTGATAGCAGTTGATCGACATGTTTGAAAATGATCAAGGAGTTTTAATTTTGTTTAAAATGTCTGTTGTTTTGATTTTTATTTTTCCATTGAAGCTTGCGCTTACTAGTGTTGTGGATTTGTTTACACTTGTTTGCAAAAAGATAGAAGGTGGCAAATTAGTTTATTAGGATGATTAGTTAACAAGTGGGGTAGGTGGATGGTTTTTTTTTTTTCATTCATTTGGATGTTTTGAAGTTTGCAATGTTTTGAGACTATTTTTTGGTATGTTTGATTTTTTATTTTTGAATGTTACAGGGTTTTCGAGAAATTTTATTAATATTTTAGATTTTTGTGTTTTGGATGTTTTGATTTTTGTGTCTCGATCAAAGATGAGCCTTGCCTACATTAAGCTTAGAGATGATGTAGTTCGAATTCCACGTTTGTTGATATTTTTTGATTTTTTTTAGCGTTTTTGGATTTTGATATGTTTTGAATGTTTTTGAAATTTTTTATTTTTTAATGTTTTTGAATTTTTTACATGATTTTGACATTTTGGATAAGGATGTATGTGACGATATCAGTGATTTGTTTTGGGATTTTGTTGAAAACCAAGCTAAGGTTAATTGATCAAATTGATGTATTGATGATGAAGATATCATTGTTGAGGATACACAACAATGCAAGGATTGATTGATTAAGATTGATGACGATAACATTGTTGAGGATGCACAACAATGCAAGGATTGATTGATTAGGATTGATGATGATAACATTGTTGAGGATGTACAACAATGCAAGGATTGATTGATCGGGATTGATGATGATACCATTGTTGAGGATGCACAACAATGCAAGGATAGTGTTTAAGCAACACAAGGATTATGATGGATATCCCAAGTTGATGATAGATTGATTGGATTTGATTGATTAGGATTTTGAAGCTTGGTTTGAAAAAAAGATGTTTGAATGATTTGATGTGACACTTGAAGTGCAAATTAGATATGACTAATAGTGATTGTTTAAATTGATGTTTGATAAAAGATGACGATTGATAAGGAACATCTTCTCGTCAAAATATACCATGGACTAGTGATTTGGATTTTGGATCACAAATGCTTTGACCAATTTGGTTTCACGTTTGCCAATGTTCAGATCGCCACATAAGTTGGAGGATATAGATCAAGATTTATTCTTGAAGCAAGATGTAAATATCTTCCCCCAGTGTCTAGCAATGTATGGAATGCCATGGATGGATGTTTGGATAGGTGTATGGATGGATGGATACAGTAAGCACACAAAAGGATTCCAAGGATTATCTTATGATAAGATAAGGTGTTTAAACGGAGGAATGCTTTATTAGATAATGCTTCATGGCTCAGATAATGTTGGGATAGGATAGGATCAATGAAAATGACCCATGTCAAGATGTTTTAGCTTAAGTAAGTGTAAAGTGTTCCGCCAAACTTTCATCACGATGATGTATACAGATGGATAAAAATGGATTGGATAAATGGATCATGGATAAATGGATAAGATGGATTGAATATTGGATTTATTATGGATGGGATGAGATGCTTTCACTTGAACTGGCGTATGTAGATGCTCAATTCTACACATGAAACTTGTTTACCAAGTTTTTGTCATAGTCTTGCCCAAAGCGTTGCCCATGCGGTTTTCACTAGAGGACAATTTTTTTCTATTTCCAATATTTTTTCTGATTTTTTTTGGATTTTCATATTTTTTGATTTTTTTGGTTTTTCTCAAAGATTCTAAGCTCATGTCGAATCACAAGGTGTTGCTAATGTAGGTTCCCCTATCATAATGTGCCATTGATATCCTACTTGAAGAAGTTATTTTGCTAAGATACGTGCACTTGAATGCAACTTTTGGGATTCCTGATTTGCTTTATCGATACTGGAGTTAACTTTGTCTCTGTGCACACATCGCAATAGAGTGCCTTCTAAATTCTTATGATGAAGGGTTGTTGCCAATACATGATCAATTTGAGAATTGAATATCATGTGTGGAGGCGTGGATGGAGTGTGTTTAGGGATAAAAGATGGATTGGTTGATAGTTTGGAATCTTTGACTCTCCAAACTTGGGAAAATGAGCAATGGTGGGTGGATACGGAAGTGTGCATGGAATTAGGACCAACTACTTGAAACAGTTTATACATCACTTGAAAAACCTGCTTTTGCTTTTGTGGACATCTTTGATGGATACTTTTCCCTTTTTTATTTTTCCCCATAGTTTCTTTCTCTAATGGAGTTTGATAGGGATAATCTTTCTTTGTATGTTTTGGTATTCATGTATATTTAATTTGTCCATTATGCTTCTTAGCTTCTTTTGCTTTGATAACATTCTTTGTACTTTGATTCAAATCTTTCTTTTGAATTTGGTCCCTACTCATGGATGGGGTGATGGGTGTTTGAAGATTCATGACATGGCTAGTTGTAGTATTGGCACTAGTTTCATCATAAGGACTCTTTGTGCTCCCTATGTTGACGCTTGTTTGAGACATAGTTGCCCCAAATATTGTGGGAGTAGTGCATTCATGCTTTGATTCAGCCTGTTCTGAGAGCTCTTGTTTAGAATGCATTATCTGATAAATGACCACTGTAGATGATGTTACTTCAATTTTATGCTCTGCTAACTCCAAAATATCTTGTTTTGTCTGACCTATTTCTTTGAGTGGATAATGTTGGATATCTTCATACATGATGTCCTTAGTTTGAATTTGGGATTTATCTGATCTTGATGTTGATAACTCAGTTTGACTATAGGAACCAATAACCTACTCTTTTTATGTAATAATGTCAGGAGTATCTACGTGTCCATCCATAGAAAGCATCTCATGGGTAGATGGAGGAGAATGTGTTATATGGATGTGATAATCATTTGTGATATCTTGTATAGATAGGAGAGTATCCATTACATCATTGTAGTATTTTGGAGATATGAATTCTTGATCTTGAACAATTTTGAAATTGCTTTTGGCATGCTTTGGATCAAGTTCTTGACATGGGTTAATTTCAAAGGATGGATTGCTTATAAAGGGTTCTTGGATATCGTCATTAGTCTTGGTAAGTGGCTCAATATCCTCTTGATTTTTGAGTGGACTTGGATCAAATGTCAAGTTGAGTATTCCTTCAGTATCTATAACCATGAGGTCAAAGGGTGTCAAAATGCCTTGGAAAATATCATTGCTAGACCTTGGTGAAAGACGATGATCATGCTTTGGAATAGATTCTTGAGATATGTTCTCTAACTCATTAGGTGATATAAAGACATTTTCAACACGATCATTGGTCGATGGATTGTGGATTATGTCAATAGGATCAAATAATTCTAACACTTCTTGAAATAGATCACTAAAAAGTGGCTCTTGATGTATGGTGAGTTGATCATCAGATGAGGTGGAAATATTTTCAAGTTGCTCATCGATGGAGAGATTTTGATCATTGTTTTGAATAATTGTGGTGAAAGGATTTCCAATGTTTTCAACCATAAGGTCAAATGATGTTGACATTTCCTGGATTGGACCATTGTTGGTTGGTGGATTTTGATCATGATTGAAAAGTGACTCTTGATGTATATTGATTTGATCTTCGGATGAGGTAGAAACATCTTCTATGTGTTTGTTGTTTGATAGGTCTTGATCATGTGATTGTTGACTTGGATTGATACATGGAGTCATTAACGTTGTGTTGGGATTTTGAACATTTTCTTGTTGGGATTGGTATTGGGCTTTAGATTGTGCTTGCACTTGAGACTGAGATTGTGTTTGTTGGGTTTGTAGTGTGGCTTGGACATCTTGAGCAACTTGTGTAGTTTGCTGAGCAGCTAGTCATGCAACTTTTCGGTTTTGGTTTTGTTCGTATGTCTTCTGATAAGCAGCCTGCTGAGCAGCTTGAAATGTAATGCTATATTGGTTTGATGTGTTTGGTTTGGGTGGGGGTGGTGGCAAATTCAAAATTGTTTTGGATGTAGTGAGAAGTGGTTGAAATACGCTTGGAGAGATCATGGTAGTGAGGGTTTGTGATATGATGGGTGTGATAGGGGTGGTTGGAATGATCGAGGTGATAGGAATGGTTAGAATGATTGAGATGATAGGTCCTTAGGAGACCATATTTTGATTTGTCAAGATTGATGTCATTTGATTAAATACCATCTGTTGGTGCGATGTTGATGGTATATTCAAAGGATTTGATGTGATGGCTTGATTGGTGTTAGGTGGATTGGTTTGGATAGAGTGATTGGTACTAGGTGAAAGGGGAAGCCCTAAACCAAGGAATGATGTTGATATGGGTAATGGTGGTAGAGATGTCTCTTCGCGCAATGACTCCAACTATTTTGGTAAGTGTAGCAATTTGATTTCGCCAAATTTGATCTTGATTTCGATCTTGACTCCCTTGATATAGTTGATTTGGTTTTTGTTCAAGCAAATTTGGGATGCATACTTGTGTTTTTTTAATGGGATCATGAACGAATTGATTTTGGACAATGTTTTGATTTGGGATGATGTTCAGATTTGGCATGATAGGTTGAAATTGAACATTGTTGGTGTTGGGAATCATATTGCCTTGATTTAGGTAACTTTGATTTTGCATGGTGTTACCTTGACTTGGATTAATACATGGAGTTGTTAACATCTTGTTTGGACTTTGAAGAACATTTGGATGATTCGAAAACATATTTATCCCAATGTTTGTCAGATTTATATTTGGAAAACTTGTACTTGGTATATTCACTTTTGGCATGTATGGATTTGGTGGGATGATGTTGGTCGTTTGAAGACTCATGCATTGATTGTTTGGTGGATAGACTTATAAGTTTGGACTTGATTTAAATCTACCATCAAAAAAGGTGTTCCAAGATTTAGATTGGGTAGACTCACATTTGTTGTACCATTGAGATTTGTAGGAGATAATGATCCCATGTATGGATTGTATAAATGTGAGTTTTGAAAATCCATTGGTTTTGGAAGGATTTGATAGTTTGGTTGGTTTGGATTACTCATAATGTATGGAGCAATTTTATATTCAATGTTTCTCTTGTGTTTTTGACATTGTTGCAAAAGTTACCTCTAGGGTTTTTAGGATTAATGATGAGATGAAGGATGAAAGGGGTGAATGATATGGGTGTTTGAACATTTAGAAAATTTGGATCAATGTTAGACTTAGGGTTTGATTTTGATTTGGTTTGATTAGATTATGAACTTACAAACCCTAAGATGTTAGATGTTATCTTAGGATGAACTTGTTCAAAAGGATTGCTAATTCAATTAAATGTATGAGAAAGGATGCATTCCCATACACCTAACTAAATAAGGTAGTTTAGATTTTGATGATTTACCCAAGTCTAGAATGATGTTTCCAAATCTCTAAAGTTGTTCAATGGGATGGATTTTGATAAATGTTTGGGATGGGTGAAATGTTTGTTTTGATCCTAAATGAGCCTAATAAGGACTTATTTACTAGGCCAAGATAGTGAAGAACATGTCTTTCTCTAAGAGTAATTCAAAATCAAAAGACCAATGTTTGCATGAAAGCCATATGACCAAAAGATGTCAAGCACATGTGTGGGGTCCAATTCATTCAATCTTTGCTTAATGAATTTTTTTTATCGCAAACTTTTCTTGATTATGTTTCCAACTGAATGTCCAATGTCTTAATTTTCTTTCATCCCACAAAATGTATTATGCAGAAATTGAAGAAATCAAGGCAAAAGTTTCCTAAAGTTGACTTTAGTAGGAGCAAATTGAGATGAAATCCAAATGTTTAGAAGCCTCTAAGGATACGAATCCCAAGGGAAAACAATAACATGCGAATTTGTTCAAGGATTTTTGCTTCTCCTAAATGGTTTGAGATTTGATGCTCATGTTGAATGTTGGTTTTCTAATGTTTTCGATCAAAACACTGTGTTTTCAAACTGACTCACAAGCAACATAACAACCTAGCTCAATTGGTACATTTTTCTTGGTGGACTTGCCTCATGTCCTGCATAGTAGAAGAGATGATTTTACATGCAACCAAGGAAAAAATATAAAGGTATCTTAAGAATGAAGTCTTAACCTCTATATTTTGACCAAGATCAGACATGGCAAGTAACTTCTTAGAATCTAAGTTCAAATGCACCACTTTGATACACTCAGTGAATGGGTTAATAGGCCACTACAAACAAGGGTTTTATTTCAAACTTTCTGTTCATGGAGATTGACCCATACGACAAGAGTCCCCTTTCGGATCCATCTTGTCATAATCAACCGTGTGATATTGGCCTTTACTCTAATAACCACATTTATATCCTGATTGGAAATACTCTTGGCTTTAGAGTGTTATCGGTTGAGTCATTCCCTTAGGTGAGTACTTTTTCCCCAAGGTAGGCCCTCTAGGATAAACAAAAGTGAGTAAAGATAAAATCCGTAACTCGATCAATCTTTGATGGCAACAAAGAGAGAATATACACGATAATGCCCCCACTCACACTTGCATAAGATCTTGTTCAATTTTTAAACCTAAATCGAAGTGGAGGTGATTACTTTATCTCACCCTAAAGTCATGAAAAATGCCTTTTGATTCTCAAGATTGCTATAAAGGGTGAGAGAAGTGCATACATCATTCTTCAATGCCTTTAGTTTAAATAAGCTTTCAATGAATCATCAAAATTGCAAACCCTTTAGGAGAGGCAAATATCCTTGAACAAATTCACATGTTATTACTTGCCCTTGGGATTTTTGTCCTTAGAGGCTTCTAAACATTTGGATTTCATCTCAATTTGCTCCTACTAAAGTCAACTTTATGAAACCTTTGCCTTGATTTCCTTGATTTCTGCATAATGCATTTTGTGGGATGAAAGAAAATTAAGACATTGAACATTCAGTTGGAAACATAATCAAGAAATGCTTGTGATAAAAAGAATCCATTAAGTAAAAATTGAATCAATTGGACCCTACACATGTGCTTGACATCTTTTGGTCATATGGTTTTTGTGCAAACATTGGTCTTTTAATTTTGAATTACTCTTAGAGAAAGACATGTTCTTCACTATCTTGGCCTAGTAAATAAGTCCTTATTAAGTTAATTTAGGATCAAAACAAACATTTCACCCATCCCAAAAATTTATCAAAATCAATCCCACTGAACAACTTTAGAACTTTGGAAACATCATTCTAGACTTGGGTAAATCATCAAAATCTAAACCACCTTGTTTAGCTAGGTGTATGGGAATGCATCATTTCTCATACATTTAATTGAATTAAAAATTCTTTTGAACAAGTTCATCCTAAGATAACATCTATCATCTTAGGGTTTGTAAGTTCATAATCTAATCAAACCAAATCAAAATCAAACCCTAAGTCAAACACCCATATCATTCACCCCTTTCATCCTTCATCTCATCATTAATCCTAAAAACCCTAGAGGTAACTTTTGCAACAAGGTCAAAACACAAGAGAAACATTGAATATAAACTTGCTCCATACATCATGAGTAATCCAAACCAACCAAACTATCAAATCCTTCCAAAACCAATGGATTTTCAAAACTCGCATTTATACAATCCATACATGGGATCATTATCTCCTACAAATCTCAATGGTACAACAAATGTGAGTCTACCCAATCTAAATCTTGGAACACCTTTTTTGATAGTAGATTTAAATCAAAGTCCAAACTTACAAGTCTATCCACCAAACAAGTAATGCATAAGTTTTCAAACGACCAACATCATCCCACCAAATCCATACATGCCAAAAGTGAATATACCAAGTACAAGTTTTCTAAATATGAATCCGACAAACATTGGGATAAATATGTTTGTGAATCATACAAATGTTGTTCAAAGTCCAAACAAGATTTTAACAACTCCATGTATTAATCCAAGTCAAGGTAACACTATGCAAAATCAAAGTTACCTAAATCAAGGCAATGTGATTCCCAACACCAACAATGTTCAATTTCAACCTATCATGCCAAATCTGAACATCATCCCAAATCAAAACATTGACCAAAATCAATTTGTTCATGATCCCATTCAAAAAACACAAGTATGCATCCCAAATTTGCTTGAACAAAAACCAAATAAACTATATATCAAGGGAGTCAAGATCGAAATCAAGATCAAATTTGGCGAGATCAAATTGCTACACTTACTAAAATAGTTGAGTCATTGCGCCAAGAGACATCTCCACCACCATTACCCATATCAACATGATTCTTTGGTTTAGGGCTTCCCCCTTCACCTAGTACCAATCACTCCATCCAAACCAATCCACCTAACACCAATCAAACCATCACATCAAATCCTTTGAATATACCATCAACATCACACCAACAAATGACATTTAATCAAATAACAACATCAATCTTGAAAAATCAAAATATTGTCTCCCAATGACCTATCATCTCAATCATTCTGACCATTCCTATCACCTCGATCATTCCAACCACCCCTATCACACCCATCATATCTCAAACCCTCACTACCATGATCGCTCCAAGTGTATCTCAACCACTTCTCACTACATCCAAAACAATTTTGAATCAGCCACCACCCCCACCCAAACCAAACACATCAAACCAATATAGCATTACATTTCAAACTACTCAGTAGGCTGCTTATTAGAAGGCATACGAACAAAACCAAAACTGAAAAGTTGCATGACTAGCTACTGAGCAAGCTGCACAAGCTGCTCAAGATGCTCAAGCCACACTACAAGCCCAACAAACACAATCACAGGCTCAAGTGCAAGTGCAATCTAAAGCCCAATACCAATCCCAACAAGAAAATGTTTAAAATCCCAACACAACGTTAACGACTTCATGTATCAATCCAAGTCAATGATCACATGATCAAGACCTATTGAACAACAAACACATGGAAGATGTTTCTACCTCATCTGAAGATCAAATCAACATACATCAAGAGTCACTTTTCAATCATGATCAAAATCCACCAACCAACAATGGTCCAATCCAAGAAATGTCAACATCATTTGACCTTATGGTTGAAAACATTGGAAATCCCTTCACCACAATTATTGAAAACAATGATCAAAATCTCTCCATCGATGAGCACCTTGAAAATATTTCCACCTCATCTGATGATCAACTCACCATACATCAAGAGCCACTTTTTAGTGATCTATTTCAAGAAGTGTTAGAATTATTTAATTCTATTGACATAATCCACAATCCATCGACCAATGATCATGTTGAAAATGTCTCTACATCACCTAATGAGTTAGAGAACATATCTCAAGAATCTATTCCAAAGCATGATCATTGTCTTTCACCAAGGTTTAGCAATGGTCTTTTCCAAGACATTTTGACACCCTTTGACCTCATGGTAATAGATACTGAAGGAATCCTCAACTCGACATTTGATCCAAGTCCACTCGAAAATCAAGAGGATATTGAGCCACTTACCAAGACTAATGACGATATCCAAGAACCCTTTATAAGCAATCCATCCTTTGAAATTAACCCATGTCAAAAGAAATTCCAAAATCGTTCAAAATCAAGAATTCATATCTCCAAAATACTACAATGATGTAATGGACACTCTCTTATCTATACAAGATATCGCAAATGATGATCACATCCATATAACACATTCTCCTCCATCTATCCATTAAATGTTTTATATGGATGGACACGCAAATACTTCTGACATTATTACACAAAAAGAGCAGGTTATTGGTTTCTACAGTTAAACTGAGTTATCAACATCAAGATCAGATAAATCCCAAATTCAGACTAAGGACATCATGGATGAAGATATCCAACATTATCCACTCAAAGAAACAGGTCAGACATAACAAGATATTTCAAAGTTAGTAGAGCAGAAAATTGAAGTAACATCATCTGCAGTGGTCATTTATCAAAGAATGCATTCTAGACAAGAGCTCTCAGAACAGGCTGAATCAAAGCATGAACATATTGAATGTACTACTTCCACAATATTGGGGGCAACTATGTCTCAAACAAGTGTCAACATAGGGAGCACAAAGAGTCCTTATGCTAAAACTAGTGCCAATACTACAAGTAGCCATGTCATGAATCTTCATCCACCCATCGACCCATCCATGAGTAGGGAGCAACTTTGAAAGAAAGATTTGAATCAAAGTACAAATAACGTTATCAAAGCAAAAGAAGCTGAGAAGCATAATGGACAAATCAAATACGCATGGATACCAAAACATACAAAGAAAGATTATCCCTATCAAACTACATTAGTGAAAGAAACTATGAGGCAAAATAAAAAAGGGAAAAGTATCCATCAAAGATGTCCACAAAAAAAAACAAGTTTTTCAAACAATGTATAAACTGTATCAAGTAGTTGGTCATAATTCCATGCACACTTCTGTATCCACCCATTATTGATCATCTTCCCAAGTTTGGAGAGTCAAAGATTCCAAGCTATCAACCAATCCATTTTTTATCCCTAAACACACTTCATCCACGCCTCCACGCATGATATTCAATTCTCAAATTGATCATGTATTGGCAATGACCCTTCATCATAAGGATTTAGAAGGCACTCTATCGTGATGTATGCACAGAGACAAAGTTAACTTTGGTTTCGACAAAGTAAATCAGGAATCTCAAAAGTTGCATTCAAGTGTACGTATCTTAGCAAAATAGCTTCTTCAAGCAGAATATCAATGGCACATTATGACAGGGGCACCTACATTAGCAACACCTTGTGATTTGACATGAGCTTAGAATCTTTCAGAAAAACCAACAAAATAAAAAATATGAAAATCCAAAAAAAAATCAGAAAAATGATTGGAAACAGAAAAAAATCATCCTCTAGTGAAAACTGCATGGGCGGCGCTTTGGGCAAGACCATGACGAAAACCTGGCAAACAAGTTTCATGTGTAGAATTGAGCATCTACATGCACCAGTTCAAGTGAAAGCATCTCATCCCATCCATAATAAATCCAATATTCCATCCATCTTATCCATTTATCCATGAACCATTTATCCAATTCATTTTCATCCATTTGTATACATCATCCTCATGAAAGTTTGGAGGCACACTTTACACTTGTTTACAGTAAAACATCTTGACATGGCTTGTTTGCGTACTTGATCTTTTCTTTTGATTTATCTTATTGCGCTCATTACAAGGACCTCTCGATGATATCCGAACAAAGGATTTAGAGAGATAGGAATGGAACAATGATCATTATCATTTTGTCTGTCGTGCTTGTTGGATGTTCTTGTAAAATAACTTGGTGAATACTTGTTTTGTTAGGTACGTCCTAACAAAATTTCTGTATGTTAAGTGTGAATAAGAATACTCCTATATGTTTGTCGAGTCAAAGTTCGTCACACTAGGTATAATGTCATCCTGGTTCTTTATATACCTTGATGCATCGTGCTTATGTGTGTTATCAAATATAAGGTAAGTAGCCCTTTTAAAATCTCAATCATTGATAAGAAAATCATCCAATTTTCATCATCCATTTATCATCATCATCTTCTCATCTTGTTGGAACCTCTTGTCATCATCTAATTTCTTTTTTTCACACTAACATCACCAATGCATCCATCATGCATCTATCTTGCATCCACAAACCATCATTATTCTACATATCATCCCACATGCATGCTTATCATCATAATATACATCTGTTAGTCTAAGCATCTACATAAATCATATATTTTCATAATCATAACATATCACATCATTCATATCATCCATCTCACATCATATCATCATTTAAGTTGTTTAGGATAATATAGATTTGTTATTCTAAGCATCTTAAAATTATCTCATTTGCATAACTATCCATTTTGAACCTCTTTATCGCGAGATCGACCTTCAAATAGAATCTTTTTGCTCGATCTCTCGAGGGGGAAATGTATTAGTGTACTTTTTTCTATTAGGGTAATCGAAAAAATTAGAAATTTTTTGAATTTTGATTGCGGCAAATTTATTCTTTGAACCAACGTAGCAAGTACATTGCTTCAAAGAGGGTCAAAATGTAGATATGCAAAATTAGCATTATGCACTTAGTTCATATTCATCCGCTCATAAAATTAATCAAGTTCATTAAATCCATTTATTAGGTAAATCAAGTTCATTTAATTTCTAAGGATTATCCACTTAAATTGAATAAATTAACTTTATTTAATTTAAGCATATCATTCCCTCTTTGATTAAATAAATCAAGACTTCATTTAATTAAATCTCAAAAGTCATATTTCTCCCTCTTGATTTAAATAAATCAAAGAAATCAAGTCAAATTGGTAAAAATCAACTAATTATCATCTAGGCTAATCTAATCATGATTAAACTAATCTAACCACCCGTCACATCCTCTAGTTTTTCCCACTTGCACCCATAAATCATTTTAATTCATTTATAAAATCAACATTTTCCATCAACATAGCATCTTTGAGGAATATTCCCTCAAGTTTGAATTCAAAAGGCAAGTTGAAATGTACATCCAACAAGGCATTTAATAAGTCTTACATGTCTCTTTCATGTCCCCCACTCAACATTTATTTCACAATTTTAACTTTGAAATTCTTATGTCTCTTTCATGTCCCCCATTCAACATTTATTTCACAATTTCAAATTTGAAATCTCCCTCTACTTGGCACATTGACTAAAATGTGTTCATCATCCAACCTATCACAATTTGACAAGTGGCTTCATCTCTTTGGTCAAATCATTGTCCCACATTGCTCTCTAATAAGCATTCTTTCAACTTGAGAATCTTTAAATAGAGATCATCTCCATTGATTTAATCCTCCACAATCTCCACAATCTTGAAATCTTTCTCCATATCATTGTCATTTGAATCCATATCTTAGCATTCAATATCATTTTTTATATCATTTTCATCATGGAGCTTAAGCAAGGATTGAGAAAGTGTTATTTTCTACAATAACACCAATCCACTATGAGATAAAGTTTGATCATATTTTTTACATGCTTTATTTAGTTTTCACTGTTTCATTTTATTGCATGATTAATATGTTTCATTATTTCATAGGGATGTTGATAATTTGTTTTGTTTTAAAATGCTAATCATGCTAATATGTGTGTGTTAGATTTAGCCATTTGCAGACTTCAAAGGAACATTAGCATGTTAGTTCAAACTATGCAAATACCATAGTGCTTCTATGCGATAATAAATCATGCTTTAAAATGCAAACAAATTAGAAGACAAACTAAGGCATATAAAACATGAAATGAATCATATCTCATAGTGGATTGGTGCTATTGTGAAAAATAGTTATTTCTCAATCCTTAACAAGCTTAATATTGCAAATGATGATAAACAAAATTAGCTCTCAATGTGAAGAAAGTAACTTTGTATGAGTTGTGGATGATCTTGTTGAACAATAAGCCCTTTATTTATAGATTTATAAGTTGGAAGAGAACTCAAAATAGATCAATGTGGGATAATGATTTAGCCAATCAAATTGAGCCATTTGTCAAATTGTGATAGGTTGGAGGATGAACACATTTTGGTCAATGTGTCAAAGAGAGGGAGATTTCAAATTTGAAATTGTGAAATAAATATTGATAATAACACATCTATTTCAATGTTGCAGTAACAAATGTCAAATACAATTACATTTACAATGGGCTTCACAAGTCATTCCAGTAGGATACTCAAGTACATAAATAGTAAAAATAAAAACTCTGATCCTCCAACCGCCGTGACACCATCGGTCTTCTTGCGAGCTGGGGCCAGAAGTGTGATTCAGGCGCCTTTTCCGCCCAACTACGAAGTACAAGACTTCCTTGGGTTCCTTCCTAACTTGAAGGAATCCCCGGCTCTGCATAAGGAGCCTAGCAACCTGACACAATAAAACAGGAGGGAACTTTCGATACATGCCTGGTGCCTATATGCATTTCTAATATGAGAAAACATATTTCTTTCAACAGGAGGTGGCAGATTCCAAAATACATATATTTATAGGCTTTTAAAACAAATCCATCTATTTCAATGGTACAAGTGTTTGGCCAAGCATAAATAAAAACAAGTGGTAGTTTCAGAAAAGTTAAAACTACCGTCTTTGTGGATCCACCTTCGGCATCCTATCCCAGAAGTAACCAAAATACAGTATAATAAAGTGCAAAAACAGAAAGTTGTGCATTTTCCATATATGTTTCATGCATTTGATTGATTCTAAAAGAATTTTGTTCATTTATCTACATTCATAAAAATGTTTTTCAAACTGATTTCCATACATACTTAGGTTTCAAATGAGAGTTTCAAAACATCTTTTGAGTTCCATTTTATCATGTTGAACAAA
Organism: Sequoia sempervirens; assembly: GCA_007258455.2. Taxonomy (NCBI): domain Eukaryota; kingdom Viridiplantae; phylum Streptophyta; class Pinopsida; order Cupressales; family Cupressaceae; genus Sequoia; species Sequoia sempervirens. The sequence continues at coordinate 20,203 of VDFB02276820.1, forward strand.
AAAATAGGTTGTAAAGTTTCAGTATTAAAATAAAATCTGCTATTTTCTCAGTAAATTTTCTCTTGTTTAGTAAAGAAATTTGTTTTCACTTCAAGTTACTCTCTTGAATGTTTTTGTTCAAGTTTGGTTTTTCAAATGAAAAAAATGTATGTACTTCATGATACTTTCAGTGTATGAACACAAGTAGATGTAATAATTTTCTGTATAAAACAATGTTATCAGATTTATGTATATTTCTATATCTTCAAAGTTCAAGCTGATTTGAAAGTGGAATTCCCAATTTGCTACAGGTTTCTGATTAAAATTAATATACAGAAACAGGATAATTCTTTCAGAAAAACAGAGGTTTGCAAATTTGCATTTGAGTTTTCTATTGTATGCTAATATTCATAAATTTACATCTGTATGTAAGCATAAGACAATGTGACCAAAAGAAGATCACCAATTTGCATGATTCCAAGAGGTACATTTTCATATTTCCAGCTTCAAAAAATACTGAGATGTTTTTATATATTTGTCAGAAATATATCACATTTTGAAGATGGTTTTTCTGTGTAAGTTCACATTTATATATATATATATATATATATTTATACAGCTGAGTATATATATATATACATATATATATGTTTTAAAGAAAATACATATTTTCATAATTGTTTTCACGTTTTATGGTCGTGCGCACAAAAAAGAGTATTATACAGGGTTCTATACAGATGATAAGCACCCCAAAGGGTGCTGGGAGGCCTTGCCTCTCCCATGGGGAGGGCGCGAGCTGTGAAGAGGCCACACCCCCTCCACAGGCCATGCGAGCCTCCCCACAGTGTCGTCCCTTCTTTTGGGAAGGGCTGGGATTAAAATCCCTTCCCCATACATTAAAAACAAATTCTAAAAAAATAGGATTCGCCCAGCATTCAACTGCAATTAAATTCATTTCAAAACAATTTTGAAATAATGTCTGGTAAAAGTTTTCATGCAAAATTTTGAGTATATATATATATATATATGCACAGGAATGCAAATTCTTGTATATATATATAGTTTCATATCTTTTTCTCTCACAATTTTCTGTACAAAAGAATAGCAAATGAGGGCAGTTTCATTAAATGCAGATTGCAAAAGAATAAAACCCTGTTCTGGAAGAAAGAAATTAGGTATTTTCTCAACAATGTAAACAAATAAAGAGAAGGTTTTTCCCCAGATTTAAAAAATGAAACTTGAAGACATTTTCTTAGGCATTTGTAATCATTTTCATAAAATCTTGCATACAAATTCTCCAATTTCATACTAAAATTCAAACTGGTTTAAAAGAAAAGAATGGAAAAACCTGGCAAATTATTCCAGTTGCAGATATCCAGAATTTCATTCAGTATCCTTCTCCCTGAGCCCCTAGTTTTTTTCTGAATAAGCTTCTCTTCTCTCCACCTTAAAGCCTTATTCCCCTCTTCCGAGAGTCATGCAGACCCCTTTTAAATTGACAGATGGATAATTTTCTTGGCAAATATTACATGCAAAAATAAAGAGATAGCCACTTGCTGAGAACATTGTTGGTTTTAAGAAGAATTTCCCAGAACCCAATTTTCTCGGGACTGTTTTTCTATTTAATATTAGTTTCCTCTCTCCTAATTTTGGACTTTGGTTTAAAACATATGCAAATAAAATATTTCCACTTTATTTCAATTTCATAAATAGATAAAATTTAATAAAAAGATTTTCAATTATTTGCACAGAAAGTGGGATAGATTTAATAGAAAAATCATAATCTTTTCAAAACTACAATTGATAATTAATTTATATTTATGTTATTATTTTTATTATTTATTTATTCAAACCATTTATTACCTATTTTGTAAGTAATTCAAAACAATCAAATTGAAACAGACATTGCCTAAATGCAACTATATGATTTTTAGGTGTTGTGTGTGTGACCGAGAGTTCTTCCTCTTTTACCCTATTGGGAAGCTAGCCTCCTTTCCTCAATCACACTCTTGGTCTTCGACCACCTACAACTCAAGTGCACTCAGGCGTGCAACAACGAAATTGTATTAGTAACCGATATAGAGATATAAATCAAAGCAATAATTAAATCAATACTTCTATTTTGTTCTATCTTGCATATTTTAAAATAAAATGCGTTCACAATTTCAAAAGTAAATATTTTTTTTTCACATTTCCATACACCAAAGCATTGTATTATATCATATTACTCTAACAAACACCATCATTCATATAACAAATCCACACAAAGCCATGATCAAAACAGCATCAAAGTTTGAGACGTGACACATCGTGACTACCATCCTCTTCATGAAGATCACTATATCCTACCAAAGCTCCCACTGAATTGTGATACCGAGCTTTACATGGCAACAAGATAAACATCAAACCATCACTATCAAAAGAATATGGAATTCCAGACATTTCCTCATGATCAAAATTATCATAACATGTACCATGCCACAACTCTAAACCGCTAATCAAGAGTATACCATGACATAATAACAAAACCATCCTACAACCAAGAATCCACTTCATTACCAAATGCTCCCATTGAACTATGATACTGAGAAATCCCATGGCATCATGATGCACATAATCAAAACCACATTTATGTCATAAGCTCACACCAAACCTGTGAATCCAAGCTCTCAATGACACATGATAAACATCCTCTAAAGCAAGAATATATACCTCTTGTAACAAAATTATTTTCCAAAATTAGCAATAACAAAAAATAGTAAAAGCTCCCACTACAGCCAAAAAACCTCCAATATTTTAAGAGAAAGGCATCCCAATACTCTACCTAACCTCAGCTCTGATACCAAATGTTGAAAATTGAGGTGTTTAGGTAGCTTAATACTTTGTAAAACCATTATACTTGTTGATCTAAATATGTATTCTTTGTTACAGATTCTTTGTGGGTGATTATCTAATTAATTCATTTTATCATTTGTAGAATGAAGACAGAACATTAGAAGATACACAACATATACTATGGAGAAACCCTTTCAGGAAAAAACTCCACCAAGAATCAATGTATTATTTAATCTCTGAAGTAGATTACAATACTTCCAATTCTTCCTTGAGATACTTCTTCTGCCTTCAACAAATTTTCTTCACAACCTACAATAAACTAATACAAAATCTCTTCAACTTGCTTGAGATATATAGGCAATGAACAACTTTGTAAACTCCAAAAGACTTACAATTACAAAGCTCAATCCCTATCTCCTAAAAGGTACACCTATCTCTTCCGAGTAGAGTTTAACCGTGAAAAACAATGCCAAATCATCATCTTCATCCATTTTGGCATCCCAAACTGAAGTAGTAACTCAACCTTTATTTTGTAAATATCTTCAAGGCTTTATCCTCAAAGTAGGCACCCAAGAGTGGGCCCACTTAACTAAGCCTTCTGAAATATCTTAACATGCAAAGGAGTTAATTCCAAGAAACCAACTTGGGTGCCCAAAGTGGGTCCAAGTCATTTTTTGTTAACTAAAACATCTCTCTCCACCATTCATGCAAGAATGGTCATCCCCTATTAATTGAAGGAAGTCACCTGTTATCTGTCACGCAACTCAAGTCATTAGTCATGCATTCCAAGTTAACTGAAGTCAACTAGAATCCAACTAAAACTAACTAAACCATAACTAAACTAAACTAAACTGATTATGAACTGAACTAAACTGAATGCATGTAAACATCAAACCCTAACTCCTAGTATCTTTACATGCATTCAAAAGTGTTATCTTTTACTCCAAATAATTAACTTAACTCAAGGTGAGTTCCACCTTCCATGTGGGTGCCCCATGTGCTCCTATTATTTAGGAACTCATCTTGGATGCCCTCACATGCTCCTATTAATTAGAATTAATTACAAATGTCAATTAACATGATTATTTCATCCAAAATTAATCTCTCTATAATCCTAGTGTTTGAGAACACTTTCCAAGGACTGAGGAGACACATGAAATAAATAGTGTTTAGGATTGCAATTAAATGGCATCCTATTCCAACACTTTTAGCATTGTATTGTAACTTATTGAAGGCTGTTTCAAGCCAAAGCAGCTTTGTAACTCCATTTGCAAACATGCACAGTTGTATATAATATTTTTGAATCAATAAAGATAAGCTATTTACCTTCTCATTGTTGTTTATTATGCAAATCTCTTAAAATAGTTGATGTAATCTTGTGGTGATACCTTTTCCCCTTGATTTTTGTCATATTTTCCTTGCCTTCATGCAAAAAATATGCATTTTTGTAGGTCGTAACTTGTGTTAACCAATTAAGAATAGAGTTTAACTTGTGATAGAATTCATAGGGGTCTGTGCAAGATCACGAGAGTCCAAAAAGTGATGATGTGAAAAAAATGCATTTTTAACTTGCGCAAAAACGCGAAAATCCGCTTGACTTTTTCTAGGCTCGGGTAGAAAGTACATGGTGTCATAGCAAACACCAAACCTAAACAGATATTTGTTCAAAATGGATATCTGTTTCATTTAGGTTGGATTTTATAATTTGGTCAATTCCAGGACCTGACCACCAAGCGTTGTTTGTATTATATATTATATTATAATATAAAATTATATTATATTATATTATATATATATATTCTATATAATATAATATATATTATATTATATTATATCATAATATTATATTATATTATATTATTATATTATTAAATAATATTAAATAATATTATTATAATAATATAATATTATATAATAATATTATATTATATAATAATATATAATAATATAATAATATATAATAATATTATATTATATTATATTATATTATATTATATTATATATTAATATATTAATATAATAATATATTTAATATATTAATATATAATATATTTAATATATTAATATAATAATATATATTGTGTTATATAATGTAAAATTATATTATATAATATATTTATATTTTTTTTTTTTATTCAAGGGGTAAACGCTTTTGAACCGGAGCTATGAACCGGAATACAACCATTCAATAATACCACCACATCGGGGTTTGAACCTTGGTGGCAAGAACAACAATGCCACCTTTAAACCATCACACCATGCCAATACCAACAATATATTTATATATTATATTATAATATATTTAATATATTATAATATTATACTATAATATATTTAATATATTATAATATTATACTATAATATATTTAATATATTGTAATATTATATTATATTATAATATTATATTATATTATAATACTTATATAATATTAAATATTATATAACATTATATTATAATATATTAAATATGTTATAATATAATATTAGATATATTATAATATAATATTAAATATATTATTATATGATATAATGTATATATTATATATAATATGTATTATATATATTATATTATATTATAGTATAATATATATAATATATTATATAATATAATTTTATATTATAATATAAAATAATATATGATAATACATATAATACCTTACATATGTATAATACAAACAATGCTTGGTGGTCGGATCCCGGACCTAACCAATTATTAAAAAAACAACATAAAGGAAACATATATTTGTTTCGAAACGGATATCCATTTCATGTTGTATAAAATCAAAAAAGAAAAACCTGAGTACTTATATCTACAGTCTACATCTTATCTGCACACGGGTTTTCTATTAAGCGACTCAGATATCTGTTTGGGAGGTTCATAACATATGGAATCATTGTGGCACATGAATTATTGCATTCACTCAAAAGCACAAACCGTAGTGGTATGGTGGTGAAGCTAGATATGTGCAAGGCGTATGATAAGGTGAGATGGATCTTCCTAATGAATGTTATGAAGAAAATTGGTTTTGATGAGAAATGGTCAGCTTGGGTGTTTAATTGCATTTCCTCTGTAAGATATTCTGTGGTGACAAATGGTACATCATGTTTTTTTTTCAATGGGGCAAAAGGGTTGCGCCAAGGTGATCCTATATCACCATTTCTATTTGTAATTATGACTGAGGCACTATGCAAACACATTGCAAAAAAGAACTTTGCGGGTGTTTGGAATGGTATCGTTGTGGCTAATGAAATCCCTCCAATTACACACCAACTATTTGCAGATGATACATTACTTTTTGGCAGAGCTTCGGTGGCGAAAGCAAATACAATGCCTTCAACAATACAAAAATATTTTCAACAAGCAGGGTAAGTTGTTAATACAGGGAAATTGAATGTCTTTTTCATCAATGTTTCAAAAGGTGTGCAACACAACATTCAAAGGTATTTGGGTTTCAAGGTTGGTCTACTCCTAGCGAAGTATCTGGGGGTATCGCTATTCACTGGCTCTATAAATTTCCATCTGTGGGAAGATGTAATAAACAAAAGCAGTTCCAAAATTGATACTTGGAAGGGACGGTGGTTAACTCTTGTAGAAAGGCTAGTAATGCTCAAATCTGTTATTGTTGTAATTCCAATTTTCATGATGTCCTGTATTGGTGCACCCAACAAAGCAGTAAGGAGGTTAATTGGTAGTCAAAGGAAGATGCTTTGGGATGGTCCCCATGACAAAAAAACGTATCCCCTTGCTTGGTTGGGAGATAGTGACTTTGCCAAAGGAGCAAGGTGGGACCGGTATCAAAGATTTAAAAGTACAAAATCATGCTCTAGGTGTCAAACTATCGTGACAAATGTTCAAGAGGCCAGCATGGTGTTCTAATATCTTAAGGGAAAAGTATCTAGACACAATGGAAATATAAAGAATATTAACAATTGCCAACCCACATAAGGGATCCGCTATGTGGAATTTTATCCTGTCTTGTAGAAATGTGATCACAAAGCACTTATCATGGCGTATAGGGGATGGCAAGAAAGCCTCCTTTTTGGACGACTCCTAGAATGGGTATCAAACTCTAAGGGAAGTTCCAAGCTTGATCGAAGCCATTGAAGCAATGAAGGTTGCCTATGGGGAGTGCCTGAAGGGTTATCTGAACTCTTAGAGAGTAAATGGTCGTTGGGAATGGGCATGGAAGGACTTTGGTATGTTGCAGGGCCAGGTTAAAATGAACCTCGTGAATGAACTATCTAAGAGACAACTCTTCATCATAGATCTCCCAGATATGATCTTCTGGTGTGCTTCAAAATCTGGTACTTATTCGGTTTCATTGGGATAAAAGTTGATAAAGAGGGAAATCAATGAGGTTAAATAGCCAAAATACCTGTGTTGGGGGAAAAGTGTTCTATTGAAGGTAGGGAATTTTTCCTGGACAACACTCCATGGGCGTATTCTCATAGGAGAGAGGCTAAATCGCTTGGGTTTTTTTGGACCACATTGGTATGTATTATGTAAAAAGAGTAATGAAAATATGGACCATCTTTTGGTACAATGCGAGTTTGCTCAAGTCTGTTGGTACACTTTATGTGAAAAGGTAAGTTGGAAAAGCCCTTACCAAATAGTCTTAAACAAATTTTTGAGACATGGCCAATCATGTATAATGGAGCAGCCTATGGCAATGTTTGGAAGGAATCCCAGCAATGATCATCTGGCAACTTTGGAAAGAATGCAATGCAAGGATCTTTAAGGATAGGTCAACACACATAGAAGGTGTTATTTTCAAAATTGTTTCTGGTGTAAGCAAATATACATTATGGAAACCTCAAAAAGAAAAACTTTAGATACTTCTCAGCTTGGGACTCGAAAATGAGCAAGAATTGGCTCATGCTAAACTTTCCAAAAAGTAACCACCTCAAAAACAAGAAACAAAGAAGAGAGTCTAAATGGATTCTTCCCCCAAGGGGAAGGTTGAAACTAAATTTTGATGGGCCTTCGAGAGGAAACCCGGGGCCCTCTAGAGTAGGTTTCATTATGCAGAATGAAGAAGGAAAGGTGGTGGGGGCTACGTCATTAAAGTTACCATGCGGTACCAATAATACTGCAAAATGTGCAGCTTTGCTTGAAGGTATTAAATTCTGCACTAATTAGGGTTGGGATAATATAGATATAGAAGGTGATTCAAAGGTGGTCATCAGAGCAGTGGTCTCCAAGGCTGTGCCAAGCTGGAAATTAAACATGTGTGCTCAAAAAATAAATTAGATCTTGGCTTCCCTAGGGGACTACAAACTTTCTCATATTTACTAGGAGTCTAACATGGTAGTCAATTTTCTATCGAAACATGGCATTGGCCAGTTGGAGGAAAAGATTCTTGCAAACGCATGTAGCAAGTGGCTTGACCTAGAGGAGATCATCACAATGGATTCCACACAGTAAGTAGCAAGTTTCTAAAGGATGCCACTGGTACTCCATCGGTCCCCAAACTCACCTTCTGGCTAAGTCTAGATAGCCGTTTTGGTAATCTTTGGTAATGCAAGCCTCTTTATTATCGAAGGTATGTCTAAACCTCAATACATAAACAATGGAAGTCACTATGGTATGTAGTTGTTCACTTTCAGTTGGTAGGGGGTAGTTGGTGGAAGCTGCCTTATGATATACAGATAGGCCGTTTATTAAATTTCAGCGATGAAGCCTTCATCTCAACGATTAAGAAAGTCTTTGGGGAAAGTCGACTGCCTAAACTATGAAACTAAAAACAAAGGATGACTACAGGATTTCCAAGTGGTAAGAATGATCGAGCTAGGCTTTGGTTTGATTGCTCTATTGAGATTAATGTATCCTTTTCTGTATCCTTTCTTTTACCTTTTAGCTATATTCTATGCATTAATTCCTTATACAATTCTCTCTTGCAATGTAATGGCTTATATCTAACACCTCCTATCTATAATCCTTTTTCTTTCAAAGTAATAGAAGAGAGCTACCCTCACTAGTAGCAATTTGCTTAAAAAAAATATTATAATATTATATTATATTTAATATATTATAATATTAAATATTATATAACATTATATTTTAATATATTAAATATATTGGGGCATGGGGCCTAGCTTGATTAGCTAAAGCATCTTGTTGCAAGAAAGAGGTCACGAGGTCTAGTCTCCCCCCAAACCCATGGTACCGGAGGGCGTGTCGAGCCAGCGCCACTGGTCACGTGAAAAAAGTTTACCAGGCACACTGCAGTTTATAGGGGGACGGATACCTGACCGATTCCTACAATCTAATATATATATATATATATAATATTATTATTATATAATATTAGATATATTTTAATATAATATTAAATATATTATTATATTATATTATATTATATTATAATATAATATAATATATATATTATATATAATATGTATCATATATATTATATATTATATAATATAATTTTATATTATAATATAAAATAATATATGATAATACATATAATACCTTACATATGTATAATACAAACAATGCTTGGTGGTCGGGTCCTAGACCTGACCAATTATTAAAAAAATAAAAAAATAAAAACCTAAGACCTTATTTCTACAGCTTGCATCTTATTTGCGCATGAGTTTTCTATTAAGTGACTTGGATATCTTTTTGGGAGTGGTTTTTTTTGCTCAAATCAATCAAATTTCAGAGGTATTTATAAATTTTAATGTTTTTCTTCAATTTTATATTAGTTTTGCATTTTTTTTTAATTGTAGTCAAAAATAGGTTTTTTAATAGTTTTTTATTGCATTAAAATGATTGTCAAATTTTAAAAAAAATTATCAATAAACAAGCTTAAGAATGGTTGATCCCAACCCTGCTCAAGATGAAAACCCTACAAATCCTCCTTCACTGCTACTGATGTTTCCAAACCAAAATGTGCCCACGATACATGAATCTATTCATAGAAATTTAGATCAATTGAGAAACGTATGTTGAGTTTATGATACACTCCCTGAGCTATTAGATATGAAAAAAACTTTAGAAGCAATCATTTCAAATGTTGAAACTTTGGAAAACCAGCACAATAGGTTTGCACAGTGGCAAGAGTCCCAAAGGCAATTTTATGCCATAGGTTATCCTATGATGAAGTGAGGGCACTTGATATTGACAAAGCCCAATTAGCCCAATTATTCATAAATCCCAAAATAGGATAGCCTGTAAATGTGTAGAAGCCAAAATTTTCATTTAAATGGTGCACACATAGAGGCATATTAGATAATTTATGGAGATGTTGGTGGATGGTTTTTGATAAACCACACAACAACAATCTTGACGTCCCTCAGTATTTTCTTCAAAAATTATATGTCGAGCTTTTCCTAGGGAGGCATTTCAATTACTTCGTCATGCGAGATTTCCAAGGTGTGGGTAAAGGGATACCACAAGATAGACTTGGAGCACACCGAGTTACCCCAGTTCTTCCTGCTCTTCCTATTGTTGCCCTAGCTCTAGTACCTTACCCCGAGATTTCTTTAGATGCAAGGAGTCTAATCATTTTTTCCATACATGCATTGAGTGATCATTTGATCATGCAAAGCCATCATGTACATCCCATCATGATGGTGATGCACTTGTTGCATCAATTCTAACTGGTACACCCTCCTCTTCTACACATATTTGTGTGCACCATTAGTGCATCACGTGCCACAATATATGTTTGGGTTCTCTTCGATAGTCTACTGAGGCTCCCATAGACACATTCGAGTATGAGGTCCATGATATGTCAAATGTAGGAGTTGATAGAGCACGGAGTGGACCATTTCTAGGAGAGACATTAGGTGCCAGAGATGATGTTGGAGCATTGGTAAGACTTAAAGTAATTTCATAGTGTGTTTTATCTAAATTTTTTCATATTTTATAAGAGATATTTTTACTAATATATGTTTTTGTGCTGAAATCTTTAACACTTGCTGACAGAGGACCAGATTTCCCAAGTATAGGAGGCTACGCAATCAACCATTTCATTTGGCCTAGGGACTCGATATACAATATCATTTAAATTGTTATTTAGATGTTAATTTTTGAAATCTGTTATGTTTAAATACATGTACATAGATTGACAATCTAATGTATTCTTGTCTTTTTATGCAACAACCTGGTACTTTTACAGCCATGTTGACTGAGCCTAACCCATTGGAAGAAGCTGCACAACAGGTATATGTTTTTTTTATATTCTCGACATTATGATTATATGTGCATGTGCATTTAAATTGTGTTACATTCTTGTCATTTTTTATATAGGAAACCATATTAGTTGCTTCATCCATCATGAGCCTGTCTAGTGTAGAAGCATCACAACAAGTATGTGTTTATTTTATATTGGAGATATTTACGTTTAGATAGGAGTAGATATATGTTTAGTAAATATGATTATTTGTCAACAATTATATGTTAATTCATATCATTTTTATTTTACCTGCTATAGTCCTCTGCCTGATTCAGCAATGTGACGAGTGTGGGACCATTTCTTTATACAAGGACTCTTGATCGTCCTAAGGGACAATCATATGCAGAATGTCTTGCAAAAAAGAGAGCAAGACTTGAGGTAAACAAGAATTGCATTTTTGATATAATATAGTTCAATATAGTGATTTTGATGTTAAATTAATAATTTGTAAATTATAGTATATGTTAGAATTGTGAAACAAGCAGAAAACCACGAGCCACAGGATCAAACAACAAACAAAGACATCTTCCACGCAAGAGATCTACAAACAAGAATTGCTATATTCATCAACAAGGAAAAGTTACAGAAGAAGCTTTCAAGAAGATATGAAAGCCATGATATTTCCCGTGAATAATATCCGAGAGATATTTACAATAAGGGTTGAATGCTTATAAGAGAAAAGCCCTAAATGAGAAATGGATTAAATCATGACAAGTGTCAACATCACATGAGATGTGACATAATGATCTAATATAAGCTCAACTAATAAAGCATTCCTAAGTTTAGCTAAAGTGTGTGAGAATAAAGTAGACTAATAATCAATTAAAGATTAATTAATTATTAGCTAATGTATGATAACTCTAACACCCCCCCTTAAGATGAAATTAGGGAGTAGCTAAAAACCCTAAAAAGAATGCAAGATGGGTCCCAACAAACAAGGCCAAGTAAGGTACCCATGTATAAACAAAAGATCTCTATAATGTGCAGAAATAGAGAAAACCTCATGGGAAAAACTCTTCTCCAAAAAGAGATGAAAGTCAAGTGAAGGACAAAAGAAGCCTCCAAACAAGACAAGGTTGTCCCAAAAGATAGGAACAAAGAGAACATCACTAAAGCATTAAGAAGCTGCAAACACTATCAAAGAATGACTGTTGAAATGCTAAAAGAATAACCTCCGCTGTAACATCTGATGATCAAGATCAAGAAGACAAGAATCCGTATGAGTGCCCCCAACGACACTACTTGAATTCGATGGAAAACAAAGGAAAACACCTAGAACTCGAAGATATAGATGGCAAAGGTACCAAAAGTCTGAATAACTGATCATGAGAAAATGGAAAGTCGCCTCCAAAAATAGGAATGCAAGAGTGCCCATATGGTAAGTGCTCCATCTCACCAAAATGCATGGGTAACCAGCTGCTACATCCACCTAGTACATAGGAACAAATACTGTATACATAGCTCACTCCAACGCAAAACCAAAGAAGCATTAACACCAATAGTAGAAACCCCCCCATAATGTTGACAAGGAAGAGGTATGACAAGTACATTGAAACTAAATGAGAACCAAGAAAATTTGAAGGTGCAATCATGAAAGTACAAGCAAATAGAAAGGATGTGAAAACAAAAGTCACATACGCATGAGAAAGGTATGAACGCAAACTAAGGCAAACATCAACCCCCATGACACTTTATATCATAGTGTGAGTACAATAAAGCACAAAGTGATGTGCAAGATCTCATAATACAAGTGCAATACAAAGGCACTTTATCTCAGTGCATTTACAAAATCATAAATACATGCAATGTGAACCCATAATGTCCAAAAAAGGACAACATCTGAAAATACAATTCTCTTATAGAAAATGAGGAAACTGGTAGCACCATGATGAAGTACACGAAAAAAAATGCACTTTCAAAAAAAATGGCACCCAAAAATGTGACCGGATGCAGAAGATATGGCTCGTCAAAGTTTCCAAAACGAGAACTGAACTGCTATAGCATTGAGAAAACAAAATTCTGGAAAAAAGAAGAAGTCAAAACTGGAAAATGCCTACACCATTGTGAAGAGCGCAAAATTTTACCCCATTTCAAAAAAAAATACATGTGAAAAGACTACTGTATGGACGAGATATGACCTCTGGAAGTTGAGGTACAAAACGGAAAAGCCCAACGGAGAGGGGCTGAGCAAGGGCCAAAAAAATTCCGCCAAATTTAGGAAAACTACCTCCAAATTTGAAGGTCCACCATATTTAGTAGTGCTGGAAAAAAGTCCTCCAATTATAGTGCATTATTTTGCATAAAAAAGCAAAATATTTTGTGTAAAAAAGCAAAATATTTTGCCTTTGTTTTTTTTTTAAGCAAAAAAAACAAGGACTAAAAAAACTATATATTTTTAAAAATATATATATTAAAAAAACACAAAAAACTAAATATTTTTTTATTGAAAAAAAAATATATAAAAATGATTTAAAAAATATATTAAAAAAAATTAAAAGGCGGCGGGGGCCTCCAAGGTGGTAGAGGTGATCGCAATTTTCCACCACCATAAGGCCGAGGGCCCCCGTCAGTTGGGGTACCAAGTACCTTCTTTTTAATTTTTAATATAAAACTTGCGTACCCTTAAGGGTTTTTTAAATTGAAATGATTTTTTTGAAAAAAATACCCAGGGAAAAAAATATATATTTTTTTTAAATTTTTACCTCGGAATGCGTGCAAGCGACTATACGGCCCTTGTCAGGTAATTTTTTTTGCCTCAGATGCTCCTGACTCAGAATTCAACAATTTGATAGGCGATCTTAAGGTTTTTGGCTACTCTGGATGCAACAGTAAGGTCCTTTTTGGCTCAAAATGCTCCAAAAAATAGGCACCTCTGGATCTGGCAAAAAAGCCCTTTCTTGAAACCTTCATAGATCTAACAAACAGAATCGAAATCAGGTGAAACAAAAGCCAAATTTGACTTTCTCGACAACTCTAGATCCAACAGCGAGGTCCTTTTTGCACAAAAATGCTCCAAAAAAATTCCACCTCCAAAATTTGCAAAAAAAACAAAGGGGATTCAAATCTGAAGCCTGCAACCCTTGTTGTTGAAGAAAACCTCATAAATCGAGAAGGGGTTCATTGAATCCACACTCTGATACCATGTTAGAATTGTGAAACAAGCACAAAACCACGAGCCACAGGATCAAACAACAAAAAAGTATACCTTCCACGCAAGAGATCTGCAAACAATAATTGTTATATTCATCAACAAGGAAAAGTTACAGAAGAAGCTTTCAAGAAGATATGAAAGCCGTGATATTTCCCGTGAATAATATCCGAGAGATATTTACAATAAGAGTTGAATGCTTATAAGAGAAAAGCCCTAAATGAGAAAAGGGATTAGATCATGACATGTGACATAATGATCTAATATAAGCTCAACTAATAAAGCATTCCTAAGTTTAGCTAAAGTGTGTGGGAATAAATTAGACTAATAATAAATTAAAGATTAATTAATCATTAGCTAATGTATGATAACTCTAACAGTATATAAGTTTCTACTTACTAGTCTATCTTGTCAACCATTCACATAATTAATCCAATTTGTGGTTTGAATTGTTATTGTGTAGGAAACTTCAGAGCCACTAAGTTCTTCGAGGAGGCTCGATTTTGATGGCTAGCACAGGATTAGGATTTCATATATATTGATATGTATTTAGGGTTTGATAGATCTTGAGATGGCATATATGCTACAATTTGTGAAACTTGTTATGCGTAGCCATATATGCCAAATTTGTATATGGATAAACACAATTATTCTACATTTTGATCTATAAGAATTGATATTCAATCTAATTTGTTCCTCATGTTGATGTCTTTCTACTTTGAATCTTCAAAATGGAATGTATAATTATTTTAGAATGGTTTAAAATTATGATCAATAGCATGTTATAGATTAACGAAATTGCATTGTAATAGAACTTATGAATTACAATTGGTAATCCATCTATGTTAGAGTTCATTCATATTAAGCTTCACATACATTACATTCCATGAGACCACATTTCTTTGAGGATTTTTTTCAAACAATTCACTGCCTTTTCTATTGTACCACATTTTTCATACATGTCTACCAAAGCATTTTTATCAAACACTCAATTTGAAAATACACATGATTTTAAGCTCTCTTGAATGAATTTACATTTGACATTATTTTATTTTTTGAACTCCTGTAATGAAGTGGGCAGTTGATTTTTTTTTCAAAAGAAGTTAAAATTAATGAAAATGGTATGAGAAGCACTGTATAATATTTGTTGAGAAGATCTATTTGAAAAATATGCCTCAAAGAATTGTGGTCTCATAGACAAGGCAAAAAAGATGAAAAGAACAGTTTATGACTGTCTTATGGAATTGATTCTTTTGATTGATTAAAAACTTCAAACAAATCCCATACAACTTAATGAAATATATGTCATTACAGTGTTCATTCAAAAGTAATATAATCATCTTGATAAAAATCAATGTCACTCAGTGGTGCTAAACACTCCATACAAACCATATGAGTGATGCAACCATCAAACAAAACCATTGCAACTCAATTCAACATTCATTCCATTAAAACCTTCAAGCTTAATAACATGTAAAAGATATAAAACCATCGTGAATAAGAATCACTATCTTTCAACTATGATACATAAACAAGAACGTTATGTACACCATAGGGGTTTGATACAACCTTCAAACAAAGTCCTTGCAACTAAATAAGATACATGTTCATTAGATTGTTCATGTGAAATCTATACAATAATCATGATCAACAATTAAGACATCACTCAACCATGATGCATGAACAAATGCTATATATGCAGAAGAAGCTTAAACTTGAGTATTTTTCATACCTTGTCTTCTTTTCCTTTCAATTTCTCTATCTTTTGCTCTATATGCTTCAATTTGATTTGTTGTTAGTTTTCTCTTTCCTTCTCTTACGATGACTACTACTCCCCATTGCACAAACAAAAAAACACACAAATGATTGTAAGAGTTAATAATGTGTAAAAGAATCTCCCAAAAGCTGAAATTTGTCTGATATAGACAAAAAGTATGAGATTTTAGCAACAAAAGGAATGTGGGGACCGTTGGAATGCTCAAAACGATCCCATTTTTGTTTTTTATATAACTCAATAAATGAATATCCCTTACAAACGGATATCCTTTTAAAACGGATTTTCGTTACTAAACGGATATCCGTTCACTTTAGTTTTAAGAATTATTATTAGCATAATATTATTAATATATTATATTATGATATATTTTATATTATATATTAAATACATTATATATTATGATATATATATATATTTATATAATATATATTATATATTATTATTATTATTAAGGTATATATTAAATTAATATATTATATAATATATAAATTATATTATATATTAATCTCTTTCTCCCTCTCTCTCCCATCTCTCTCTCTCTCTCCCCACTCTTAGGTCTCTCTCTCTCTCCCCCACTCCCTCTCTCCCTCTCTCTCCCTCTCAGGTTTCTCCCTTCCACTCTCCCTCTCTCTGTCCTCTCTCAGGTCCCTCCCACTCCCTCTACCTCTCTCTCTCTCAGGTCTCTACCTCTCTCTCCCTCTCAGGTTTCTCTCTCTCCCACTCTCCCTCTCTCAGGTCCCTCCCACTCCCTCCCTCTCTCTCAAGTCTCTCCCTCTCTCCTCTCAAGTCTCTCTCTTTCTCTCTCTCACCTCTCCTCCTCAAGTCCCTCCCCACTCTCTCTCCCCCTCTCTCCCTCTCAAGTCTCTCTCTCCTCAAAGTCTCTCCCTCCCCTCTCTCCTCTCTCTCCCTCTCGGGTTTCTCCTCTCCTCTCTCCCTCTCAAGTCTCCATCTCTCTCCCTCTTAGGTCTCTGCATCTCGGGTCTCTCTCTCTCTCTCTCTCTCTCTCTCTCCTCTCTCTCTCTCTCCTCTCTCTCTCTCTCCTCTCTCTCTCTCTCTCTCTCTCTCTCTCTCTCTCTCTCTCTCTCTCTCAGGTCTCTCTCTAGTCTCAAGTCCCAAACCCCTCTCTGTCTCAGGTCTCTCCCTCCCTCTATCCCTTTCAAACCCCCCTATAATATATTTATTATATATTAATATATTAAATTAATTTATTATGTATATTTATTATATATATTTATAAAATATATTAATATTATTATTATTAAGGTATATATTATATAATATATAAATTATATTATATATTAATATGTATGTATAGGGGAAGCTTCAAATCTTATATAATAAATAACGGATATTCATTATTTTTAGATTTTTACCAACCGAATAATATGTATGCATAGGGGAAGCTTCAAATTCTATACAATAAATAACAAATATCTGTTAGCATTTGATTTTTATAAACCAAATAACACATAAAACCAATATTATGTATTATTAATATATAACAAATGTATTATATATTAATATATCATAATATATTATATATTATATATAGTATATTTAATATATATACTATATATTATATATTATGTACTATATATTTAATATATATACTATATATTATATATTATGTACTATATATTTTATACTATATAGTATATAAATTATATATTATATATACTATTTATTATATATCTTATACTCTCTCCCTCTCTAGCTCTAGCACTATTACTAATATCCAACTTGTATTTTGTATTGAACTTTTGAACACAGTAATTAAATATTTTGTTATCAAAATCCTAACCTCCCAAATGCATATCCCCTCTAATGGCCTTGAGGGCAATATTACCCTTTTGAACGGAAAGAACTGACACATAGAATGTACCTCCACCCAAATTGAAGATGATAACGCTTATTTCTCTAATGAATACATCATGGAAGTCATAAGTTATAGTTGCATCCATTAGCTCGATAATTGTTCACATGAAATTGAGGACTGCAATCTTACCAACATCCTTTGTGGCCCTCTTTAACGCATCATTAAAATAAGAAAGCACAGTAATAACCATATTCTTCACCTCGCATTAAAATAAGCAACATGGATGAGATCTCTTCAGCCACAAATAACTCTCTCTCTCAGGTCCCTCCCACTCCCTCCCTCTCTCAGGTCTCTCCCACTCCCTATCTCTCTCTCTCAAGTCTCCCTCCCACCCTCACTAGATAACTCTCTCTCTCCCCCTGTCTCCTTCCCTCCTACCCTCTCTCTCTTGGGTCTCTCTCTCAAGTCTCTCTTCCACTCTCTTCCTCTTATCTCTCTCTCTCTCTCAAGTCTCTTTCTCTCCCTCCCTCTCAAGTCTTTCTCTCTTTCTCTCTCTCCCTCTCTATCTCAAGTCCCTCCCACTCCCTCTCTCTCTCAGGGCTCTCCCTCTCTCCCTCTCCCTTGTGAATTGGTTGCACATCAATAAATATATAATATATACTATGTATTAAATATATTATATAATATTTAATATTTAATATATATACTATATAAAATATATGTAGTATATAGTATATAATATAATAATGTATAATATACAATATAATAATATATAATATAATAAGGTATAATACAATTTATAATATACATAATACATTAGTATATTAGTATATATTAAAATATTAAATATTATGTATTATAAATAATACAGGTAACAAATATCCGTCTTGAATGGATATCCATTTTTTCTACAAAATCAGTAGGCTCGGGATTTGGTTCGGGATTACCAAACCTGGAAAGTCAACCCAAAAAATGTGTTTACAAAATTTGCTTAGTTTTCTGAAGTTCGCCCTTGTGGCTGACGACTTCTTTTTATCCGGATTTCATGAAACAAAAAGGGTTTATAGAAAAAAAAATTAGCTTTCCACCAATATAATGCCTTATTTTGAATTTAATAAATAATTATTATTGATTTTCTACATACATTACGATTAAAGTCCTGATTGTTAGGCTGATTGAAAAACTTCTATAACTTTCAAACTATTTCACATTTTTTGAATCTAAAGGTGTGTCACATTCTATGCTTCACATACTATAGGATAAAAAAAAAAAATCATAAATTTTTGACCAAGTTATGGTGGTCAAACAAACACGTTTTAATAATTTTGAAATGTTCTAATAAAAAAATCATAACTAATTATTTACATGCAAAAAAATTACAAAACAAAATCTAGCACATATGGGCATGTGTCCTCTACATATATTGAAAGTTTTAGAAAAAAAAATACTATTTTTTTCTTGTACTTAGGGTGGTCAAACATACACCTACTTTTTATCTTTTTCCTAAAAATTTAGTACCACTGCATTGAAATTTCAAATTTTCGCAAAATAGATTTATTTTTTTCCAAAAAAGGACTAGTAGCCGAGAAACTACATTCAATTTGCTACAAGTTTTGTTCTTACATATTTTTCAAATTATGTTAATAACCTATTCAATTTTTTATGTCAAGTTGTCTAACTCTATTTTTCTGAATTTCCATTGCCACTTAGGGGCCTAGTTTGGATCCCCATAATCTTGCACATGCCCATAGCTCCTTCTAAACATTATTTTTAACACACTAGACCTAGTTATGAAACACTTTTGTAGAGACATACGAAATATTGAGTTGTGTATGTTCTAGGTTTAAATTTTTTATCATTTTATGTGTCCAAACAATAGTATAGGTTTCGAAATCATTTTGGTGCATCACCTTATTAGTCTTAGGTTTCATTTTATGTTTCCTTTCACCCCTTTTCTCAACATGCAGTAGTAGGATGGGTTAATTACGTGAAGTCTCAAAGAAATCCAACTATCTCTGGAGGTTGATCTCCATCATCTGAGTCCACACTCAAGGAGATCATCCCATGTTTCACAAGGTGGATGAGTGATTTTATCAGTTCAACAAGGGTGCACACTTTAGTGACAATAGCTTTTAGCATGCCAGTGGAACTGTTTGATCTATTGTAGTTCAAAATTTATCCTATCATTGCTAATATTTGGTGTGTATGTCAGCAATATCTGCCTTTAGAGGCAAAATATTCACACACATGGTTACTTTAAGTTCAATTTACTGGTTTCAAGTGGACTAAGTGCTTGTATGTGCTTAATTTTTGCAAAAAAGTCAGATATGATTATCTTTGTTTTAAATCATATTTCAATGAGTTTCCATCTTGTTTAAATGTTGCATCATGTTTTCATTTCATGGAGATAAGTTTTACCATTCTCCATTTCACGAAAATGTTGCTTATATGACCTCTTATCAACCATATCAAACTGAACATGTAGCTAGTTTTATTCCAAATACCTTTATTCTACAAAGAGACTAACATGTTCAATACATTTACCACCCACCCACCCTTGCTCAAACCTCATGGAAACCTACACATACTCAAATTCAACCCCAAGAAGACCATGTTGTTTCAAGCTAGTATATCTATTCTCATAGTCAACCTCCAAATGTTGATAACATAAGCATCAAGGATATAATGTTGGACTTTCAAAGACAAATGAGTGAAATTGAAGGAGATCAAGAGCATAACTTGCAGCAAGAAGAGTTGGCTTATACAACTTATCAATACCAACAAGAGATGGGGATACAAAGGAAGCGATATGAGGAGTCTCTAAGTGCAAAAGAGATTTCTACTAAACAAGAGCAAGTGAGGTTATTGCTTTCCCAAGTAAAAAGGTTGGAGGACCAATCAACTTCTTACATTCCACATCAACTTGCAAAAGAAGAGCTTCCCAAGTACAACATTCCAAGCTTCGAGCAAGGTATACCTCCTAAATCTTCAAGTCAATCTTTTAAGCTTGAAATTCCAATTTTTAGGGATCTTCACCCATTGAAACTTAAGCAAGATCAGCCTTTGTGCCCCTCAAGAACAACCTTCTCCAAAACTTGCAATTCCTCAAGAAACCAAACAAGACCTCTATAATCAACCTTCTTGTCCTAGCACCATTTTCCTTTACAAAGGTCATCCCTTTGCTTATCAAGATAGTTAGTTTAGTGAAAAAGAAGAGGAGGTGTTTGGGGAAGAACAAAAAGATTTTCTTACTATTCACACCCTTGAACATGATGTACAAAATGAAAAATCATACTTGTTGCAAGGGAATGATGATCATGATCAACTAGGACAATAGGTTGAAGGACAAGCAAGAGGTATTAAGCATAAAGCTCTCACTAATTTGTTTAATAAAATCCCATTTTTTTATTGAAGATGAGGAGAAGATACCAATACCCATATTAAAAAAATCAGTTGGGATAGCAAGACAACAAGCAAGAAAGAGGTGATGAAAATAAAGATTTAACATTATCATTTGATGAACTTTCTTGTTTCGTTTATGAAGACAAAGGGAGTATACAAATTTAAATATCATCACAAGTTTTGGAGCAGATAGAGGATGAGAATGAACATGAAAATATTTTGGTCCATGAGGAGGACAATGATGACAACCTTGTTTAATGAAATAAAGAGGTAGTTGACACATGCAAGAAGAGTTGTTATGAAGTCAAAATCAACCCTCTTATAAATAAAAGTAGGGAAGAGGTTGAGGAAGAATTATTTTGGGATGATTTAGAGACTTTTTGTTCAAGATTAGATGACAATACAACACCTTTAGAAGAGGAAGATCATGAGAAATAGGAGCATAGTGCATAAATCTCTATGGTTCTACAAAAACAGTCACAAGAAGTGGTTGAAGAATCAATGCATAAACATTAAGCCAATAAGGAGAGCTCAAATTCTATCCTTTCACAAGGGTGTCCTATTTGACATTTATCTAGGATGGAGGAAAATAAATAACCACAAATCATTCTTGCACCCAAGCATGAAGTTGTAACTGAAGAAGAATGCAATCAACCTACTTATCCACTTTAAAACATGTATGACCAAATTGGAGAGGTAAGTGGATTTGTTTTCATTCTCCAAGATTTTTTGTAGAAGTTGATCAAGAATTTTCATTTCTCCACCTCCTCTTGGCAACTCATAAACATGTGAAGCATTGCAAACTGATGAGAAAAGTAAGCTAATTTAAGGAACCAGTCAATGGTTTTGTTTGAGTAAGCCTTGTTATGGGTTAGTGTAGGTTATGATAGGTTTTCCTTTAATTCAATAAGTGTTGTTACATAATGTTAGTTTTTTATTTTCTCCAAGTGTTGAGGCACGACTAGTTAGTCTCTAGTTTTAGGTGTTTTGTTAGTTATTATTGAGGTGTTAACAACTGGTTCTCAAGTCTGGTTATGAGTTTTGTTTTATGTCTTTTGACTCCTATTCCCAATGGATATTCAAGGATACTAGTCTTATTGATGTAGATCAAGGAGGTAAACAATAACCAATCACCCAATCAACTGATCTCAACAACTCTTCAATCAACCAAAACACTAACTAGGGTATTTTCCAATACAACTTCACAAACTCACTTGTAGGTGTGCAGACCTGGTAATTTGAAATTTACTCACAATCTACTTGACTAACCCTAAAACCATACACCATTCCAATCACCCATTAATTTCCTTTTAAACATATCTCAAAACCACTTATGGTCACTTTGGACCAAATCCCTCAAAACAGGGCTTCAACGTTGTCCTACTTGGCCAATTAGGCCACCTTTTCAAAGCAACCTCTATCTAAACATTCCAAATACCTCCAAACTCAGTTGGGAAGCATTACCCAGACTACAACCATCCAAAATCAATCGCTTTTGTCAGGGGAAACTCTCATCTAGCCTCCTCTACACCAAACCCTCAATTTAACCCTTTTCTAGGAGGGTTTATTGAAAAAAACTACTCCAAACCTTTCCTCTCTTTTTCCAATGCTTCTAACACACCCTAACAAACCTGCACATGCTTAAAACACTCTTAAAAACTGCTGCCCCAACAGATTTCAATTATTTACACCCTCAAACCTCTTATTTTCACCCAAAATACACCATTTTGCCAACTAGGGCATCCTACAAAACCAATCAATTCGCCTCCCCTACTCATTCCAACCATCCTAAAACAAAATATACTCCTATTGGTGCCATTCCAATGAGCTACAACAAGTACAATAGGTGGAATGGCCTAGTTCATTTTTAATACTCTCAAAACTACAAACCCTTATTTACAAAGCACCTACAAAAAATTCACTATAAAAATTTTGTTCCTTGATGAAATCAATCCAACAAAAAACCAAGTTACTCTTAATATAGGTAGCTATCTAGAACACAACAATTTTAAACTAGAAACTTGTTGTATGGGTCTGTACAGGGCCTACAACAGTGAATTTACAGAAATTTCTAAGACAATACTGAATTTTAAGAGTTCTCTTATTGTTTATCAATCAAACTTCAACAACCAACCTTACAACGAGTTCCTTCAACATTTTAAATACTTTTCCCACCAAAAACAAACTAACATAACCTCCAAAACTAAATCTTAACCTACTTGACCGTTGGCCTTCTTCAACTTTACAAATTTTACAAATTTACAACTTTTAAAACATGACAACATTTTGCATAATTTGTAATATTTTGCAACTTAAACCTTCCAATCACCTAAAGACCTATAAATGGACTCATTACATCATAAAATTATCTATATGACCTTATTTATGACAAAAATATAAGACTTAACACTAAACTAAACATTAGACCATATTCCTAAAACTTGCACATTGAAACCTTCATGGTGCCCCTACACCACTTATGAGTTTTAGCAAGCCAAACACCTTCAGAGGTCACCAAATATTTTGATATTTTTATCACCATTAATATAATATTTCTTAAATATATTATCAAGGTATTTAAGGAAGTTTTAAATGTTATTGTTAGGTGCCAAGCATTTTATTCTCCTTTAGAAAAGTCAAGCCTTAACTATGTTGAAAATCAAGGAGAAATCTTAGGGTTTTTTGTTATGTTTGTCGACATTGAAGGAGTCTTTCATTTTGGCATGAGATAGAATCCAAGAAAACTTAGACACATCAAAGTAGAGATTTGAAGGGCACGTTAAAGATATCCACGACACAATTTACCCACGTTGCCAAATTTGGAGAGTTTCAAACCTTGCAGGTAACCCCATTATGATAGGTACACAATTTTATTGAAACTACTTTACCTTACTGAAAAATCCAAGTCAAATGTGAAAACTACAATGGGAGCATTTATGTATCTTTTCTATTATCCTACTCATTCTATTGGGTGACATGAAATAGTTATTTCCTTAATGAACACAATAAGAAAATCAACATAGCATGTTGAGTGCAAGGATTAAATACGTTGCAAGAATAGAGAAAGGAATGACGGTGTTGTCATTGATGTCAACTGTTCAACTGGTTATCTACTAGTTGTTGTTAGTTGTATATGTTTAGGATATTGAGAAAATTGTATTAAATAAAGATTGCAGGTATTCAATTGTTGCTCTGGTATTTGCCCCTCTGTGCATGTGGTTCAGATATGTTGGTCATGATTGTTGAAGGTTGTTATATCCAGATGTTTGGCTGATGGGTCGTTGTGAAGATTGAGTTGTGTTCACCAGTTGTGACGTATGGTTCTCTTTGTTCTAGTTGAAGTCTAGAAGAAGGTTGTTGGTCCAGATTTCTCTCTATTGAAGTCTTTTGAATTGTGGTTCAAGAGATAAGATGTTTTGATTGCATTGAAGATATTTTTGGTTTCTAGAAGTTTTGAGCTTAATTGTTCTATGTGTTTTACACTGGTTTGGTTGAACGTGTGTTGAGCATTATCTTTGAAGTTAATGAAGTGTGTTAGATCTATTTTTGGGTCCCGGTGAAGCATGTGTTTGGGTCCCCTCATTCTAATTCCACCCTAGGATGTTTGGCGCCGACCTAATTCGAATTTGAAGTTGGATGGCCAACTTTGTATCTTTTTTAAGGTTGGAGATAGTATATATATAGGTTGAGCTAGTAATGAAAATCATACATAAGAAAAGAAGGAAGATAAGTGAAAACTAATAGGTATAGTCCATGAAATGACTATGTAAGGTAAAACACATAATCCTACCAATCAAGGGCTAAAAAAGGAGTTCTTTTCAGAGTATTTAAAGAAGGGAAAATTCAAGAAAAAATAGGCTTTATATGTGATGAACCCCAACAAGTTTAGGACATGAGAGTTTCTTATTCATTTCCATAAGAAACAACATGGATATAATATCATTGTATTTGTAGATAATATCTTTTCTCTCATAAAATATGCATTAGAGATCAGAAAGCCTATGATTTATGGAGCAACCAATTAAAGTGAAAGAACAAGGATTTTGTATGCATTCGAGCACGACCCAGATGTTAATATTATATTCCTTTCGAAGGTAGAAGACAATTCTATTGATATCCCTAAATATAATGTGCTAGATGTAGATAACATGGATTTTGACTCCATGCCTTGCGTAATAGAGTCTTTACTTATGGCCATTGATTCTTTATTGATCAATGTGTGGACAAGGAAAGTTTGGATATAGACTGTTGAGTCATACCAAAGGGAGGTAATGTTGATATGTGAAATGTTGTGGATATGCTAAAGGTAAATATTGGTTGTTATATTGTGATTGTAGAGAATCATATTGCCTATGTTGCTAATGGTTTTGAAGCACTTCATGTTGTTAATGATACTAGTAATATGCTACAACTAGAGACTATTAGTTTTGATAGTGAAGGTGAAATAGGAAACCTGTGTATGGAAACTATACAAAGACAGTCACAGTAAGAGAACCTAGAATAAAAATACAAGGAAACATGTATTATAATGTCTCCATACCACAATGCAAGTTTTAGAAATTTCTCTCTCTAGAAGGCCTAGCAGTGATACAAGTAATTTTTATATGATTAAAAGTTTAATGTATAAAGTTAAACTATGCTTCTAATTGTATAGTGGAACCTCTGACCAAAGAAACCATGATCATTATCAGCCTGGTAATGTATCTCCAACATCGCATAATGTTCATTAAAAGGCTTGGATTTAGTTTAGCATATTCTAGTATTTGAGAAAGAAAATTGTGGTAGGCATAGATGTAGTGATAAATGTTGTCATCTATCACATCGAGGGTGGTATGGTATTCAAACAAAGGACTAAAGTCCACATTTATGTCTTATGCCTTGTGGAAGGCTCTACAAATGTAGTGATGTTGGAATGAGTGTGATTGGGAAAATCTTGAATTGGTTCAAATACTAACAGCCTTATCAAGTTCAAGAAAAACTATAAAATAATGATCATGTCTTCTCAAAGTTCTTGACAAAGTGTG
>VDFB02276820.1:46469-69564 GCA_007258455.2 Sequoia sempervirens
CTATATCTTCGAGTTCTAGGTGTTTTCCTTTGTTTTCCATCGAATTCAAGTAGTGTCGTTGGGGGCACTCATACGGATTCTTGTCTTCTTGATCTTGATCATCAGATGTTACAGCGGAGGTTATTCTTTTAGCATTTCAACAGTCATTCTTTGATAGTGTTTGCAGCTTCTTAATGCTTTAGTGATGTTCTCTTTGTTCCTATCTTTTGGGACAACCTTGTCTTGTTTGGAGGCTTCTTTTGTCCTTCACTTGACTTTCATCTCTTTTTGGAGAAGAGTTTTTCCCATGAGGTTTTCTCTATTTCTGCACATTATAGAGATCTTTTGTTTATACATGGGTACCTTACTTGGCCTTGTTTGTTGGGACCCATCTTGCATTCTTTTTAGGGTTTTTAGCTACTCCCTAATTTCATCTTAAGGGGGGGTGTTAGAGTTATCATACATTAGCTAATAATTAATTAATCTTTAATTGATTATTAGTCTACTTTATTCTCACACACTTTAGCTAAACTTAGGAATGCTTTATTAGTTGAGCTTATATTAGATCATTATGTCACATCTCATGTGATGTTGACACTTGTCATGATTTAATCCATTTCTCATTTAGGGCTTTTCTCTTATAAGCATTCAACCCTTATTGTAAATATCTCTCGGATATTATTCACGGGAAATATCATGGCTTTCATATCTTCTTGAAAGCTTCTTCTGTAACTTTTCCTTGTTGATGAATATAGCAATTCTTGTTTGTAGATCTCTTGCGTGGAAGATGTCTTTGTTTGTTGTTTGATCCTGTGGCTCGTGGTTTTCTGCTTGTTTCACAATTCTAACATATACTATAATTTACAAATTATTAATTTAACATCAAAATCACTATATTGAACTATATTATATCAAAAATGCAATTCTTGTTTACCTCAAGTCTTGCTCTCTTTTTTGCAAGACATTCTGCATATGATTGTCCCTTAGGACGATCAAGAGTCCTTGTATAAAGAAATGGTCCCACACTCGTCACATTGCTGAATCAGGCAGAGGACTATAGCAGGTAAAATAAAAATGATATGAATTAACATATAATTGTTGACAAATAATCATATTTACTAAACATATATCTACTCCTATCTAAACGTAAATATCTCCAATATAAAATAAACACATACTTGTTGTGATGCTTCTACACTAGACAGGCTCATGATGGATGAAGCAACTAATATGGTTTCCTATATAAAAAATGACAAGAATGTAACACAATTTAAATGCACATGCACATATAATCATAATGTCGAGAATATAAAAAAAACATATACCTGTTGTGCAGCTTCTTCCAATGGGTTAGGCTCAGTCAACATGGCTGTAAAAGTACCAGGTTGTTGCATAAAAAGACAAGAATACATTAGATTGTCAATCTATGTACATGTATTTAAACATAACAGATTTCAAAAATTAACATCTAAATAACAATTTAAATGATATTGTATATCGAGTCCCTAGGCCAAATGAAATGGTTGATTGCGTAGCCTCCTATACTTGGGAAATCTGGTCCTCTGTCAGCAAGTGTTAAAGATTTCAGCACAAAAACATATATTAGTAAAAATATCTCTTATAAAATATGAAAAAATTTAGATAAAACACACTATGAAATTACTTTAAGTCTTACCAATGCTCCAACATCATCTCTGGCACCTAATGTCTCTCCTAGAAATGGTCCACTCCGTGCTCTATCAACTCCTACATTTGACATATCATGGACCTCATACTCGAATGTGTCTATGGGAGCCTCAGTAGACTATCGAAGAGAACCCAAACATATATTGTGGCACGTGATGCACTAATGGTGCACACAAATATGTGTAGAAGAGGAGGGTGTACCAGTTAGAATTGATGCAACAAGTGCATCACCATCATGATGGGATGTACATGATGGCTTTGCATGATCAAATGATCACTCAATGCATGTATGGAAAAAATGATTAGACTCCTTGCATCTAAAGAAATCTCGGGGTAAGGTACTAGAGCTAGGGCAACAATAGGAAGAGCAGGAAGAACTGGGGTAACTCGGTGTGCTCCAAGTCTATCTTGTGGTATCCCTTTACCCACACCTTGGAAATCTCGCATGACGAAGTAATTGAAATGCCTCCCTAGGAAAAGCTCGACATATAATTTTTGAAGAAAATACTGAGGGACGTCAAGATTGTTGTTGTGTGGTTTATCAAAAACCATCCACCAACATCTCCATAAATTATCTAATATGCCTCTATGTGTGCACCATTTAAATGAAAATTTTGGCTTCTACACATTTACAGGCTATCCTATTTTGGGATTTATGAATAATTGGGCTAATTGGGCTTTGTCAATATCAAGTGCCCTCACTTCATCATAGGATAACCTATGGCATAAAATTGCCTTTGGGACTCTTGCCACTGTGCAAACCTATTGTGCTGGTTTTCCAAAGTTTCAACATTTGAAATGATTGCTTCTAAAGTTTTTTTCATATCTAATAGCTCAGGGAGTGTATCATAAACTCAACATACGTTTCTCAATTGATCTAAATTTCTATGAATAGATTCATGTATCGTGGGCACATTTTGGTTTGGAAACATCAGTAGCAGTGAAGGAGGATTTGTAGGGTTTTCATCTTGAGCAGGGTTGGGATCAACCATTCTTAAGCTTGTTTATTGATAATTTTTTTTAAAATTTGACAATCATTTTAATGCAATAAAAAACTATTAAAAAACCTATTTTTGACTACAATTAAAAAAAAATGCAAAACTAATATAAAATTGAAGAAAAACATTAAAATTTATAAATACCTCTGAAATTTGATTGATTTGAGCAAAAAAAACCACTCCCAAAAAGATATCCAAGTCACTTAATAGAAAACTCATGCGCAAATAAGATGCAAGCTGTAGAAATAAGGTCTTAGGTTTTTATTTTTTTATTTTTTTAATAATTGGTCAGGTCTAGGACCCGACCACCAAGCATTGTTTGTATTATACATATGTAAGGTATTATATGTATTATCATATATTATTTTATATTATAATATAAAATTATATTATATAATATATAATATATATGATACATATTATATATAATATATATATTATATTATATTATAATATAATATAATATAATATAATAATATATTTAATATTATATTAAAATATATCTAATATTATATAATAATAATATTATATATATATATATATATTAGATTGTAGGAATCGGTCAGGTATCCGTCCCCCTATAAACTGCAGTGTGCCTGGTAAACTTTTTTCACGTGACCAGTGGCGCTGGCTCGACACGCCCTCCGGTACCATGGGTTTGGGGGGAGACTAGACCTCGTGACCTCTTTCTTGCAACAAGATGCTTTAGCTAATCAAGCTAGGCCCCATGCCCCAATATATTTAATATATTAAAATATAATGTTATATAATA
Source organism: Sequoia sempervirens (assembly GCA_007258455.2). Classification (NCBI taxonomy): domain Eukaryota; kingdom Viridiplantae; phylum Streptophyta; class Pinopsida; order Cupressales; family Cupressaceae; genus Sequoia; species Sequoia sempervirens. The sequence continues at coordinate 49,905 of VDFB02276820.1, forward strand.
TTTAATATTATAATATATTAAATATAATATAATATTATAATATTTTTTTTAAGCAAATTGCTACTAGTGAGGGTAGCTCTCTTCTATTACTTTGAAAGAAAAAGGATTATAGATAGGAGGTGTTAGATATAAGCCATTACATTGCAAGAGAGAATTGTATAAGGAATTAATGCATAGAATATAGCTAAAAGGTAAAAGAAAGGATACAGAAAAGGATACATTAATCTCAATAGAGCAATCAAACCAAAGCCTAGCTCGATCATTCTTACCACTTGGAAATCCTGTAGTCATCCTTTGTTTTTAGTTTCATAGTTTAGGCAGTCGACTTTCCCCAAAGACTTTCTTAATCGTTGAGATGAAGGCTTCATCGCTGAAATTTAATAAACGGCCTATCTGTATATCATAAGGCAGCTTCCACCAACTACCCCCTACCAACTGAAAGTGAACAACTACATACCATAGTGACTTCCATTGTTTATGTATTGAGGTTTAGACATACCTTCGATAATAAAGAGGCTTGCATTACCAAAGATTACCAAAACGGCTATCTAGACTTAGCCAGAAGGTGAGTTTGGGGACCGATGGAGTACCAGTGGCATCCTTTAGAAACTTGCTACTTACTGTGTGGAATCCATTGTGATGATCTCCTCTAGGTCAAGCCACTTGCTACATGCGTTTGCAAGAATCTTTTCCTCCAACTGGCCAATGCCATGTTTCGATAGAAAATTGACTACCATGTTAGACTCCTAGTAAATATGAGAAAGTTTGTAGTCCCCTAGGGAAGCCAAGATCTAATTTATTTTTTGAGCACACATGTTTAATTTCCAGCTTGGCACAGCCTTGGAGACCACTGCTCTGATGACCACCTTTGAATCACCTTCTATATCTATATTATCCCAACCCTAATTAGTGCAGAATTTAATACCTTCAAGCAAAGCTGCACATTTTGCAGTATTATTGGTACCGCATGGTAACTTTAATGACGTAGCCCCCACCACCTTTCCTTCTTCATTCTGCATAATGAAACCTACTCTAGAGGGCCCCGGGTTTCCTCTCGAAGGCCCATCAAAATTTAGTTTCAACCTTCCCCTTGGGGGAAGAATCCATTTAGACTCTCTTCTTTGTTTCTTGTTTTTGAGGTGGTTACTTTTTGGAAAGTTTAGCATGAGCCAATTCTTGCTCATTTTCGAGTCCCAAGCTGAGAAGTATCTAAAGTTTTTCTTTTTGAGGTTTCCATAATGTATATTTGCTTACACCAGAAACAATTTTGAAAATAACACCTTCTATGTGTGTTGACCTATCCTTAAAGATCCTTGCATTGCATTCTTTCCAAAGTTGCCAGATGATCATTGCTGGGATTCCTTCCAAACATTGCCATAGGCTGCTCCATTATACATGATTGGCCATGTCTCAAAAATTTGTTTAAGACTATTTGGTAAGGGCTTTTCCAACTTACCTTTTCACATAAAGTGTACCAACAGACTTGAGCAAACTCGCATTGTACCAAAAGATGGTCCATATTTTCATTACTCTTTTTACATAATACATACCAATGTGGTCCAAAAAAACCCAAGCGATTTAGCCTCTCTCCTATGAGAATACGCCCATGGAGTGTTGTCCAGGAAAAATTCCCTACCTTCAATAGAACACTTTTCCCCCAACACAGGTATTTTGGCTATTTAACCTCATTGATTTCCCTCTTTATCAACTTTTATCCCAATGAAACCGAATAAGTACCAGATTTTGAAGCACACCAGAAGATCATATCTGGGAGATCTATGATGAAGAGTTGTCTCTTAGATAGTTCATTCACGAGGTTCATTTTAACCTGGCCCTGCAACATACCAAAGTCCTTCCATGCCCATTCCCAACGACCATTTACTCTCTAAGAGTTCAGATAACCCTTCAGGCACTCCCCATAGGCAACCTTCATTGCTTCAATGGCTTCGATCAAGCTTGGAACTTCCCTTAGAGTTTGATACCCATTCTAGGAGTCGTCCAAAAAGGAGGCTTTCTTGCCATCCCCTATACGCCATGATAAGTGCTTTGTGATCACATTTCTACAAGACAGGATAAAATTCCACATAGCGGATCCCTTATGTGGGTTGGCAATTGTTAATATTCTTTATATTTCCATTGTGTCTAGATACTTTTCCCTTAAGATATTAGAACACCATGCTGGCCTCTTGAACATTTGTCACGATAGTTTGACACCTAGAGCATGATTTTGTACTTTTAAATCTTTGATACCGGTCCCACCTTGCTCCTTTGGCAAAGTCACTATCTCCCAACCAAGCAAGGGGATACGTTTTTTTGTCATGGGGACCATCCCAAAGCATCTTCCTTTGACTACCAATTAACCTCCTTACTGCTTTGTTGGGTGCACCAATACAGGACATCATGAAAATTGGAATTACAACAATAACAGATTTGAGCATTACTAGCCTTTCTACAAGAGTTAACCACCGTCCCTTCCAAGTATCAATTTTGGAACTGCTTTTGTTTATTACATCTTCCCACAGATGGAAATTTATAGAGCCAGTGAATAGCGATACCCCCAGATACTTCGCTAGGAGTAGACCAACCTTGAAACCCAAATACCTTTGAATGTTGTGTTGCACACCTTTTGAAACATTGATGAAAAAGACATTCAATTTCCCTGTATTAACAACTTACCCTGCTTGTTGAAAATATTTTTGTATTGTTGAAGGCATTGTATTTGCTTTCGCCACCGAAGCTCTGCCAAAAAGTAATGTATCATCTGCAAATAGTTGGTGTGTAATTGGAGGGATTTCATTAGCCACAACGATACCATTCCAAACACCCGCAAAGTTCTTTTTTGCAATGTGTTTGCATAGTGCCTCAGTCATAATTACAAATAGAAATGGTGATATAGGATCACCTTGGCACAACCCTTTTGCCCCATTGAAAAAAACACATGATGTACCATTTATCACCACATAATATCTTATAGAGGAAATGCAATTAAACACCCAAGTTGACCATTTCTCATCAAAACCAATTTTCTTCATAACATTCATTAGGAAGATCCATCTCACCTTATCATACGCCTTGCACATATCTAGCTTCACCACCATACCACTACGGTTTGTGCTTTTGAGTGAATGCAATAATTCATGTGCCACAATGATTCCATATGTTATGAACCTCCCAAACAGATATCTGAGTCGCTTAATAGAAAACCCGTGTGCAGATAAGACACAGACTGTAGAAATAAGCACTCAGGTTTTTCTTTTTTGATTTTATACAATAGGAAATGGATATCCGTTTCGAAACAAATATATGTTTCCTTTATGTTGTTTTTTTAATAATTGGTCAGGTCTGGGATCCAACCACCAAGCATTGTTTGTATTATACATATGTAAGGTATTATATGTATTATCATATATTATTTTATATTATAATATAAAATTATATTATATAATATATTATATATATTATACTATAATATAATATTATATATATTATACTATAATATAATATAATATAATATATACAATATATGTATAATATATACTATAATATAATATATATTATATATATATATATAATACATATTATATATAATATACATTATATCATATAATAGTATATCTAATATTATGTTATAATATATACAATATTATATTATAATATATTTAATATGTTATAATATAATGTTATATAATATTTGTCATATAAGTATTTATAATATAATATAATATATAATATTAAATATTACTCTCCTTATATTATAATATATTAAATATATTATAATATTATATTATAATATAATATATAAATATATTGCCGGTATTGGCATGGTGTGATGGTTTAAAGGTGGCATTGTTGTTCTTGCCACCAAGGTTCAAACCCCGCTAGGGTGGTATTATTGAATGGTTGTATTCTGGTTCATAGCTCCGGTTCAAAAGCGTTTACCCCTTGAATAAAAATAATAATATAAATATATTATATTATATAATATAATTTTACATTATATAACACAATATATATTATTATATTAATATATTAATATATTAAATATATTATTATATTAATATATTAAATATATTATTATATAATGTGCGTATATTATAATATAATATATTATAATATTATATTATTATATATTATTATAAATATTATATTATTATAATATTATATAATATGTTTTTAATAATATAACCAATATAATATATATTATATAGAATATATATATATATAATATATATATAATACAATATATAATATATTATATAATATAATTTTATATTATAATATAATATATAATACAAACAGCTTGGTGAGTGGTCTTGGAGGCCGGCCAAATTATAAAACCAACCTAAATAAGAAAGCAGGATAGCCATTTTGAACAAATATTTGTTTTTAGGTTTGGTGTTTTACTATGACATCATGTACTTTCTACCCGAGCCTAGAAAAAGTCAAAGTGGATTTTCGCGTTTTTTAGCAAGTTAAAAATGCATTTTTTTTCATGCCACTTTTGGACTCTCGTGATCTTGCATAGACCCTTATGAATTCTATAACAAGTTAAACTCTATTCTTAATTGGTTAACACAAGTTATGACCTACAAAAATGCATATTTTTTGCATGAAGGCAAGGAAAATAGGACAAAAATCAAGGGGAAAAGGTATCACCACAAGATTACATCAACTATTTTAAGAGATTTGCATAATAAACAACAATGAGAAGGTAAATAGCTTATCTTTATTGATTCAAAAGTATTATATACAACTGTGCATGTTTGCAAATGGAGTTACAAAGCTGCGTTGGCTTGAAACAACCTTCAATAAGTTACAATACAATGCTTAAAGTGTTGGAATAGGATGCCATTTAATTGCAATCCTAAACACTATTTATTTCATGTGTCTCCTAAGTCTTTGGAAAGTGTTCTCAAACACTAGGATTATAGAGAGATTAATTTTGGATGAAATAATCATGTTAATCATGTTAAACTTGAATGTGATAGTCAGTGCTATGTGTTTAGCCAAAAAATCCTATGTATCATGCCAGTACTAACATGTTGATGTTAAGTATCACTTTGTCACGAAATGGTTGAGAGTGGGAAGGTATTAATTGAGAAAGTTGACACTTTAATTAATGTTGTAGAATTATCTTATGAAACCAGTTCCTACATATAAGTTCTCTTGGTTTTAATCATTTGCTTGGAGCTTCATGATTATGCAGGTTGCATTTGAAGTTGGCATGGATTGATTAGTTGGTGCAGGAAGGCCATTGGCCTTGTTCTATACTTGATTTATAATTATTCCTTGTTTAGAATAATTGCAATATATAATGTCAAGTGGGAGAATGTTGGAAATAGGATGCCATTTAATTGCAATCCTAAAGATTATTTATTTCATGTATCTCCTAAGTCCTTGGAAAGTGTTCTCAAACACTAGGATTAGAGAGATTCATTTTGGATGAAATAATCATGTTAATTGACATTTGTAATTAATTCTAAATAATAGGAGCATGTGAGGGCGTCCAAGACGAGTTCCTAAATAATAGGAGCACATGGGGCACCCACATGGAAGGTGGAAGTCGCCTTGAGTTAAGTTAATTGTTTAGAGTAAAAGATAACACTTCTGAATGCATGTAAAGATACTAGGAGTTAGGGTTTGATGTTTACATGCATGAAGTTTAGTTTGGTTCAGTTCAAATCAGTTCAGTTCAGTTCAAAATTAGTTTAGTTCAATTAAGTTCAATTAAGTCCAGTTCAATTCAATTACCTTCAATTAGTTTTAGTTGAATTCTAGTTGACTTCAGTTAACTTGGAATGCATAACTAATGACTCGAGTTGCATGATAAATAACATGTGACTTCCTTCAGTTAACATGGGATGACCATTCTTGCATGAATGGCAGAGAGAGATGTTTCAGTTAACAAAAAATGACTTGGATCCATTTTGGGCGCCCAAGTTGGCTTCTTGGAATTAACTCCTTTGCTTGTTAAGATATTTTAGAAGGCTGAGTTAAGTGTGCCCACTCTTGGGTGCCTACTTTGAGGATAAAGCCTTGAAGATATTTATGGAATAAAGGTTGAGTTACTACTTCAGTTTGGGACGCCCAAATGGATGAACATAATGATTTGGCATTGTTCTTCACGATTAAACTCTACTTGGAAGAGATAGGTGTGCCTTTTAGGAGATAGGGATTGAGCTTTGTGATTGTAAGTCTTTTGGAGTTTACAAAGTTGTTCATTGCCTATATATCTCAAGCAAGTTGAAGAGAGTTTGTATTAGTTTATTGCAGGTTGTGAAGAAAATTTGTTGAAGGTAGAAGAAGCATCTCAAGGAAGAATTTGAATTATTGTAATCTACTTCAGAGATTAAATAATACATTGATTCTTGGTGGAGTTTTTTCCCGAAAGGGTTTCTCCACGGTATATGTTTTGTATCTTCTAATATTCTGTCTAATTCTTCTACAACTTATGTCTTCATTCTACAAATGATAAAATGAATTAATCAGATAAACACGCATAAAGAATCTGTAACAAAGAATACATATTTAGATCAGCAATAATAATAGTTTTACAAAGTATTAAGCTACATAAACACCTCAATTTTCAACAAAAAGAAGCTAAGAACTCCCTAAAATTCACCCTTAGGCTTCCTTATAAGTTTTTCAATAGCTTGTTAGATATTAGGAACATGTGTTGCAAGTGAATGACATGTGTTTGCTTTAGTTGGCCGGGTCAAACCTTCTTGGGCGTCTAAATTTTTTATCCCTACTTTCCAACCCCTTAAAATGCTCCAAAAAGATATTTGAATGAAGAAAACTTCTTGCCTTCACCCTATCTATCATCCAATTCCATTAAACAACTCCTAAATCCCCTCAAAAGTTTTAAACTGAGTTAAATAACCACCCTATATCCTCTCCATCTGTTGCACAACCCACCAAATGCCCCTATATGCTCTCCAATTGCTCATAATTGCTCATTACTTTCCTTAATTTTTTTTTATTTTATCCCCAAGTTCATAGGGCATGTGGAAAATGCCTTGGGAATGATTATAAGATTGAGGAATGAGACATCTTTCATTTCTTAAAAAATTCTTTATGCTGATCTTTGTCACTATCTATGATTGACCTTTACACACTGTTCCTTATCTCTTTTCATAGTGAATGTCTACTCCTTCACCTTTCTCACTAGAGGTTTGATTCTTGAACTCTAACTGCCCTACTGCCATTGAAACTATGTTTAATCAAGCTTTATTTTAATTACCATTGTCACATGCCATTAGCTTTCTAGGGCTTTTCTATGCTTTGCGTTGGATCTTTTCCCCTTACTTGACATCGTGGACTACCCTTTGAAAGGATCTCATTGTCCTTATGCTTTGTTATTCACAAATAGTTCATAATTTCACAATGTTATCAAAGGATACCCTATTACTCACTTTGACATTTTCTTCCATGCATTGGCTTGAAGAGACCACATTGATTATTTGTCAACTATTATCATACCTAGTCTTCCCTGTACTATTATCTTTGGAATTATCCTTTTATTCTTACCACTGATTCCCTCAACTATAACTAACCCTTTAGGTTATCATCACAGGTTCCTTCACCTCCTTAGACATAACAATAAGCCACAATTCATTGTGGTTGACACCACTTTTCTTGACATATGACATGATTGTCATTCCTTAGCTTTAAGGCGCCTTGTTATGAGGCTTCATTTCTCACCGGGACTCCTAGACCAATAGGTATATTTTACCATTAAAAATGTCATCCCACACTTTGTCAAGAACTTTGAGAAGATAGGATCATTGTTCTATAGTTTTGCTTGAACTTGATAAGGCTGTTAGTATTTGAACCAATTCAGGATTTTCCCAATCACTCTTAGTCTAACATTACTACATCTGTAGAGCCTTCCACAAGGTGTAAGACATGAGTGTGGATTTTACTCCTCTATTTGAATATCAAACCACCCTCGTTGTGATAGAGGATAACATTTATCACTTCATCTATGTCTACCACAATTTTCTTTCTCAAAGACTAGAATATGTTAAACTAAATAAAAACCTTTTTAATGAACATTCTACAATGTTGGAGATACATTACCAATAGAATAATTATTTTGGTTTCTTTGGTTATAGGTTCCACTATACAACTAGAAGCATAGTTTAACTTTATACATTAATATTTTAATCATGTAAAAATTACAAGTATCACTATTAGTTCTTCTAGAGAGAGAATTTTCTAAACCTTGCATTATAGTATGGAGACATCAGAATACTTGTTGTCTTGTATCTGTCTTCTAGGGTCTCTTACCTATGACTATACTTGCATAGTTTCCATACACAAGTTTCCTATTTCACCTTCACTATCAAAATTAACAATCTCTAATTGTAGCATATTACTAGTATCATTGACAACATGAAGTGTTTCAAAACCATAAGCAACACAAGCAATATGATCCTATACAATCATAGTAGAACAACCAATATCCACATTTAACATATCCATAACAATGCACATATCAACACTACCTCCATTTGGTATGATTGGACAATCTATATCCAAACTTTCCTTCTTCACACACCGATCAATGAAGAATTAGTGGTGATAAGCAAAGAATCTATTGTACAAGGCATGGATTCAACATCCATTCCATCTACATCTAGCACATTAGCTTTAGGGATATCAATAGAATTGTCTCCTACTTCGAAAGGAATATAGGAGTAACATTTGGGTTGTGCTTGAATGAATACAAAATCCTTGTTCTTTCACTTTGACTGGTTGCTCCATAAATCATAGGCTTTCTGATCTTTAATGCATATTTTATGAGAGCAAAGAGATTATCCACAAAGACAATGATCTTATCTCCATGTTGTTGCTCATGGAAATGAATAAGAAACTCGCATGTCCTAAACTTGTTGGGGTTCATCACATACAAAGCCTATTTTTTCTTGGAGTTTTCCTTCTTCAAATACTCTATAAAGAACTCCTTTGTTAGCCCTTGATTGGTGGAATTATATGTTGTCTCTTACATAGTCATTTCATGGACTGTACATATAAGTTGTCACTTGCATACTTATGATTACCTCCATAAAAGGATTAAATCACCATAGTCTTCTCTCCTCTACCTTTTTCATGTTTTTTGCCCTTCTTTTGAATAATGGATTTTCTTATCATTTTTAATAGCTTTTTCCTCTTATTATATCATTGTCCTCTATCTTGAAACTATGAACCACCCTTATAAGCCATTGAAAAAAGCCTTATATTGTCATTTGTCATGATCTTCTTATAGACTGTCCTTGTCCACTATTTTTTGTATCATGAAATACTACCTTCTATTACATGTATCTTGCTTCAAGGATACTCAACTCAACATTTAGTCTTTTTGTCATTCTTATGAACATCCCTACATTTTGTATGTTTAGAACTGCCTCTAGGAAATCTTCTATACTTCATTCTCTAACGAGAACCTCTATATGTTGCATTGCCACTACCAACATGGCATGGTAAAAAAAATCAACACTTTCATATCCAATATTAACATGCCATTTCCCTGTCATTGATCATTTTTCGTATTCTAATGAGGATAATCAGAATGGAATTGCTTAATGTCTACTTGTGTTGGCTTCAACTGAGACTATAAATCTTCTTTGGATGACATTTATTTACAACTAATTTTCATTTATTTGACTCCCAATCAAGAGAAATTTGTTCTTGTAAGTCTACTAGAGTGTCCTTCGTAAATATCTACAAGACTCACAATATTGTGCTTCACATTTGTTGAACCTTTGATGAGAACCGCTGTGTCTTCTATCCTTGCAAATGGCACAAAAACTATCTCCAAGGAGTGACCTTCCCTCCATATCCGATCATGCAATAACCATTGTCATCCATTAGAAAGCATGCAAGGATCTCTAAATAGTGTTATCAATGACAACAAGCAACACACACAATCTAGCGGTTGTAACAACTTAATATCCAAAATCTTCTAATTTTGAGTTGTTCATATAATTCATTCATTACAAAAATAAAATGTAAAACTCCTATACTTCTGTATCAATTCCCTTGATTGTGCCATTCAATTCAACTTTCCTGCCCACCATCCCTTCAAGCCTTACCGTCCTTTATCTAATATGCAAACCTTGGACTATCTTTATGGGTTGTTCGTAGTCCTCTTGTGTTTTGTGCTTCAAATCTTCCATATACTTTATCCACTACCTTGATTCTCCATCTAAGGTACCATCATCTATTGTTCAATAGCCTTTGGGACTATTTATGGAGTACATGATTGTCCAAATTATTGAAGGCATGATAATCCTATAATACTCTTTTTCTCATTATTTCCAATTTTTTTATTGTGCCATGATTGTCATAGTAGATGTAACTCTTGATAGATTACTATAACTACAATGATTGTCACTTTGTTTTTATTTTCACTTTGTTTTTGCTATCATGTTTATTAACTAGCATCAAGGTTGTCCATGGGAACCTCTGATCATCTCATACCAATTATCATTGACTATCATCATACTGCCCCTTATAGCTTCATTTCATCATTGTAACTTGTTCTTACATGCCCTTTTTATTGAACTTCTTTGATCATGTCATCTTGTCTATACTCTTTGTTTTTCTCAAAAAATCCTTTGGAAAGTATTGTGATCAAAGAAATCTAATCTCTTTTATGTCAGGACAAATGTCTATAACTGAAAAATCCACATTGTTTCCAATGAGTGAAGATTACAAACATAGAGATACATTGCCATCACTCTTTTGTTGAGATATTATAACAAATATTCTTTGTCTTTGGAGGATCACCTTTTTGTTGTTCTAGTGGCCTTCAAGTGCATCATATTATGTCTTCTATTTTCTTTCTAGGATATAAAACTATAAATACAACCCAGATCCCAAACCATCATACAAGAGGAATCATTTTATACTTGAAAATGAGGAGATCTATGTTGGTGTAGGTTTTTATTTTCCTAGTGGGTTAATTTATTTTCCCTTAGTCCTATTTTTTTCCTAAATTTTTATTAAGCTTCCTTAGGATAATAAAGTGAGTATATTACTAGGAGATAAGTGTGTGGTGTCCCACTCCTTAAAGGGTGGAACCACTTTCCACTTTTAGTGGCATCCTCTAGTTTTGGTGGTCCATCTCCACTTTTTGTGGTTGATTCCTATTGGTTGGAATTCCAACTAGCTCCTCTCCTAAGTTCTATACAAAATCACTACCTAGCTTGTATTTGCATCTTGGATGCATCTTTGCAATTTATCTTTTCATATTGAAAGCTCTTAATGCAATATTGTCACATTGACATTGCATAATCTCTCAGAGTCCCAGTTTGCATTCTTATGTTTTTCCAGTTTATGTAACTTTGATTTTCTCTTAAAAAGTTTCTTGGGTTATTCAATCTATTTCAAATTTCTAACATGGTATCAAAGCTTTTATTTTGAGAAATATAAGTTCATAGATTCCTGATTGAGAGATTGAGTCTTCTTGTAATGATCTTGTAAATTCCCATATGCCCATCTCTCACGTTTTGAACAATCTGGAGAATCAGAAAGGATTTGCAAAGATCTAATAACCTCTACATTTTTCATATTTATTTTGTGAGATCCGAATGATTGCAGCATTTATAGTTATACTAGTAGCATTTTGGATTGTTCCAATGTGTTTAGAAGGCTCGAGAAAGTCATATTTGGCTTTTGTTTCATCCAAATTGGAGATCATTTGACAAAGTTGCAAACGGGGGTTTGAAGCTCAGATTTGTAAAAAACTTTCTACTGGAGCATTTTTGGCCCAAAAACACCTATTCTCATAAAATTTTTCTATTTTTGACGAATTTGGTTTTTGGAATTTTTTTTCTTTTGCCAGGGGGTCGTCACTGCAGGCAAAATTCAACTTGTTTTTCGAAAATTTATAACCTTTCACCACAGTGTCTATTTTCTGCAAATGAGATATTGGTGGAAAGCTGGAGATGAGAACTTTCCATCCATAGAGGTATTGAAAAGAAAAAAATCCGTTTTTGCTAGATATTGCAGGTTGAAGATGTTTTATGCAAATTTCTTCAAAAGGCCATAACTTTCGCCCCGATACTCCGATTTTTGGAAACAAGTAGGTGTTGGAAAGGTATTGGAGAGCACTATATAGCCATAAGGCTAAATTTTACATATTTTTTCTCATGTTCATTTTTTTATTAGAATTTGTAATTTTGGCTATTTTGAGCCTATTAAACATTGTATCTTGGAAAAGGCTTTGTAAACACACTGAATTATAAAGTGCCAACCTTATAATATTTTTGGGGGGTGATCTTTGATACTAGTGAAAAGGGTGGGAGTGTATTGGCATTTTTTTGGTGTTCTTTTATAATCATTTGAGGATTGTGTCATGGGTTTTTCTACTCACCCTTCTGTGATAATCTTGGATAAGGCTAATTATGAGTCTTGGGAAAAGGCATTCTAACCCATCTCAGATGGCTAAAATTTTTCTTACCTTTATGGGCTCATTCTTGAACCAGAAACACCTAGAAATAAATTAGTATGGTGTAATAGAATTGACCATGTAATAGGAATAATTGGTTGTCATGTTGATTATATGACACTATGTTAACTATAGTAGACATTGAATGTCCCCACACACTTTGGACCAAAATTTGGGAGGTGTTTGGAGACCCTCATGTTTCTCCATTCCCAGATGATCCTACTACAAATTTCCTCATTCCACTTGATAATGCAACTAATATACCCCATGATGATGATACTTTAGAGGATCTTAAGTACTATGCACGTCTTGAACGTTTAAATGACATGGGTATTTCTCTTGCTTCTCATCCTCAAGTTGAGATTAAATCAACATCACCTATTATATATTTAGATTTCGAATATGCTTCTTCAAGAGCTTCCAATGATTCATTATAGTAGGATCATTTATGTCTTTTGGATTCAGTCCATTGGGACCAATTTCTACTAGACATATCTTGTTTGTTTGTAGAGTCCTTCATTTTGGATCTAGCTGACACTATTGAGGACATGCATCTTCCCTTCGAGGATCCCTCTCTAGTCCTTGCATCTATTTCCACTTCAGAGTCCAAAGTTGCTTCTTCGAGAGCTTCCAATGACCTCTTGCAGCAGGACATCCATTATCTTCCTGATTCAGCTTGGGATGATCTCTTGAAAGGTGTTTGGGACTTGTTTATGGAGACACATTACAGATTTGGGAGACACTATTGAGTGTATTCATTTTAGTTTGACATGAGTGTGGATACTTTGGATCAACATTTGGAGAAGACATCTTTAGAGGAGATACTTGAGTCTTTGGATGGTGTTCTACATCAGTCTCTAGGAGATTCTGATTTGTCATCTTCAATAGTGTGGCCTAGAACACCTGATTTGATTATGGCATCTTTCAACATCGACATGGGGATACTTGAGCCAACTTCAGAGACTTCATTCATTTTGCACTTTCTTCCTACATATTCCTTCAAGATTTGGGAGATAGCTTGCATACACCATTGGTCATGTTTCTTCCTAAGGGGAGGAATTTTGTTTGATGATCGTGGACCATCTTCTCCATCTAGTTTTGAGCATCAACCATTGGATCTCTTTGGGAGGGGCTACTTAGTCCTTCTCTTCTTCTCTCTTTATTTTGTGGGGGTGTTCTCTCTCTATTTTTAGGGGGCTTCTTCTTTGGGGGTGGGGGGAATTCAATATGTACATGGGTACCTAACATGGCTTCATTTGTCAAGACACATCATCTTTTACATCCTTCTAAGTTGTGCTTAAGGGGGGTGTTGGTGTAGGTTTTTATTTTCCTAGTGGGTTAATTTATTTTCCCTTAGTCCTAGGTTTTTCCTACACTTTTATTAAGCTTACTTAGGATAATAAAGTGAGTTTATTAAAAGGAGATAAGTGTGTGGTGTCCCCTTCCTTAAAGGGTGGAACCACTTTCCACTTTTGGTGGCATCCTCCACTTTTGGTGGTCAATTTTCAATTTTTGTGGTTGATTCCTATTGGTTGGATTTTCCACCTACCTCCTCTCCTAAGTTCTATATAAACTCACTACCTGGCTTGTATTTGCATCTTGGATGATATTTGCAGTGTATCTTTTTAGCTTGGAAGCTCTTAATGCAATATTGTCACATCGACATTGCATAATCTCTTGGAGTTCTTGTTATCATTTCTCTTAAAAAGTTTCTTGGGTTATTCAATCTATTTCAAATTTCTGACAATCTACACGTCTTTCCATAAATTACACCCTTAGCCCTTTTACCATAATTATCAGATGAAGTCCACATGAGCCTATGTTTTTTTGACTTGCTTGGACTAGTATACCTAGCTGATCTAAGCTTGGAATCTGTCACTAGCACTTGCCTCCTTTCCAAAGAGCATGTTTGGATTCTATTGTAGCCTTCTTTTACAACATTTTAAAGTGTAGTATAATGGGAAAAAAAAGTTTTTACCTTCCATTTCTAACTTGGGAAATCTCTAAAAGATTTGTAGCAACACTACCATCCCTATAATCTAGTTCTTGGAATGAATTTTATCAAAATAATTAACTGAAGCATCCTTCACAAATCCAAACCCATCAATATGGCTACTTTGTAAACCAAACTCTTCTAGCAATGGTTCCAACTCTTCAAGGCTTGAAATATTGATGAATATTTCTTGTATATTGCTAGATGTTGCTAGAGTTTTCTCTTTCAAATATTTAATCCTTGCACTCAACATGCTATGTTGGCTTTCTCATTGTGTTCATTGATGAAAACAACTATTTTATGCCACCCAATAGAATGAGTAGGAGAATAGTAAAGATACCTAAATGCTCCCATTATAGTTTTCACATTTGATTTGTACTTTTTTGGTAAGGTAATGTAGTTTCAAAAAAATGGTGTGCCTATCATAATGGGGTTACCTACAAGGTTTGAAACCCAAATTTAGCAACGTGGGTAACTTGTGCCATGGCTATCTGCAACATGCCCTTCAAATCTCTACTTTGATGTGTTTAAGTTTTCTTGAACTCTATCTCATGCCAACAAACATAACAAAAAACCCTAACATTTCTCCTTGATTTTCAACATAGTTAAGGCTTGAATTTTCTAAAGGGGAATAAAATGCTTGGTGCCTAACAGTAACATTTAAAATTTCCTAAATACCTTGACAAGATATTTAATAAATTTTATATTAATGGTGCTAAAAATATCAACAAAACTCACACAACTATAAGCTACACTTGGAAAGATGCAAAATAAGGATCTATTTGCAAACAAATTGAGTGGACGAGTTACCTAAGCATGATACAAATATTTTGCTAACTATAGATCATCTTGACTCACTCATGAATTTTTTGAAATACTTTTGATTATTATTTCTCTTGCTAAAAATACAAAGCCTTCTCAATGTTTTTATATATATAAATGAGAGAATGGATGAGCGATTTATAGAAAATTTGGAGAAAATTGCTAGAGGCTCATTTATTGAGGGTAGGTATTACATTAATTAATATTCCCTTTTAATAATTCTTCAAGATCTTAAAAATTGAATGCCAACTTGCAAGGATTTAAAATGGTCGTGGTGACCTTTAATAGGGTTCAAACCCAATTTTGTACAAGCGGACAAGTGTGCACTTAGAAGTAATTGTTTTGGTGGAAAATGTGGCCATTTATTCATGTTTTGGGAAGTGGGAAGTTGGGTTTCACATGGAAAATTTACTTGAGAGTGGAAAACATGAGGGAAAGGGATCAACAACTTATAAAGAGAAATAAAAAGGCTAGGAAACAACATAGTCTAAGAAAAAGGCTTAAAATGTGACAAAACACACAGAAGGGATAATTGGGCTAAAAATGGTGACAAATGTGTGATAAGCTATACAAATATTGTTATCATAGGGTGTATGTGTTTTTTGTATGATCTTATGTTCTCTTTTGTTTTAGTGTTAAAGATTGTATGGAAATTAGAGTATTCTTCCCAAGGTTGGGAAATTTGTTTTGTGGAGGGTGTGTGGTTGGTCGAGAATGTAAATTTTTGTTTTACTTATGACACAACAATCATGACTAGGTTAGAGAGAAAAGATAGGGCCTTGCACTATGAGTGGTTTGAATTTTTGTTGTAATTTAATACAATTATTCTTTTCATGTCATTGTTGCAAATGATTTTACCTGGCAGTTTGCTTGTATCATAATCCATCTCTATTCTCTTTGATTTTAATGTTGAGGGTTGTCTATTTTCTCTTGAGACCAACATTAATCTCATGTACTCACAGTGAAAAATTAATTTTCTAACCTGGCCCCAACACAAGTTTCACCCCGCACACATGTACATACAAACATCGGTGTTTATATTTTTCATATATGTCTATTCGGGAACTTATAACTCCAACATTTGATTAAAATTCATGCTCCATTATACTTTTATGGATATGCATACAGGTTACAAGATTCTAGAAAAGGTTGTAGAGCCTAGTTTTACACTTGTTTTTACATTTCCTTTAAGATTTTAAAATCATATTCAAAAAATTTATTTTGTGTGTATCATGCAATTATAGCATTCTATGAGAGAACATTTTTTCACAAATCCTTAAATTTGTAGAAACTTTTGAATGCATAAGGTACAAAATAAATCATGTGCCTTGTGCATACCTCTACATTTTGCACACATGTATAGTAGGGTAGTGATGACTACAACATCTAATGAAATTCATACATCCTTTATTATTTGATCAATGTCCATGCCTTGTTCTTTCCAATAATATACATAATAGAAATGTTAGATTTTTTTTCTTGATGGAATTTTATTGGATAGCCACCAAATGTGTGCATAATATACATACACACAAATATTTAAAAATAGATGGATTTTGTAGTGTCAAAAATTTCACACCCTTGCACTTTCACATTGCATCGTGTCCTCACCTTAGCACTGTGATATCGTGTTGGGAATAGGATGCCATTTAATTTCAATCCTAAACATATTTCATGTATCTCCTAAGTCCTTGGAAAATGTTCCCCAACACTAGGATTAGAAAGAGATTAAATTCAAATGAAATGAACATGTAAATTGACATTTGTGATTATTCCTAAATGATAGGAACATGTGGGGACGTTCCAAGAAGAGATCCTACATAATAGGACAATAAATCTCAAGATTTAAGTGGTTCCCACCCTTCAATAACTATTTAGAGGATTGATACCCTTTAGTAATTTCATGTCAGATCCTACAAATTAGGATTGATATTTACATGAGGGAGTTTAGTCTGGCCAAATTTATGGTCTGGGCTTATCTGCATGTATTTGGTTGAATGCTAGCTGACTTGCATGATTAATGAATTTAGTTGCATACAAATAATAGGTGGATACTTTCATAGATGACTGATCATGCATAATGTTTGCATGACCAGGAGAGATATTGTTTCAGCTTAACAGATTAAATTGGACCCACCTTGGGCACCCAAGTTGGCATCTTTGAGTTAACACCTTTTGCATGAGAAGATATTTACAAGGCTCAGTCAAGTGGGCCCATTCTTGGGCACCCATTTTGAGGTGATTATTGCAAGATATTTTCTTGAACAATGATCAGTTAAGTGTTTAGTTTGGGGTTCCTAAATTGAGGAGACTTTGGTTTTGACTTCATGTTACAATGTGGAACTCTACTTGCACAATCTAGGCGTGGTTTTTTGGGAGGAGCTTTATGCTCTTGTTTTGTACAACTCTTAGAAGTTTACAATGCTCATTAATTGTCTATTTATTGCAGCAATTGCATTAGAGTTTGTAATCTTGGTTGTAGGTTAGCAGGTCGAGCTTGTGCATGTGTGAGGGTCTGAAGCATGGCATGGGATGTGTGTATTAATGCTTGGTCACATGGAATGCATGGATAGCTTGTGCTGCAGAAAGTGTATGAGAGTTTTGTGCAGGTTGTGAAGAAGGATTGTTGAAGGCAAAAGAAGCATACCAATCAAGGATTGATACAATATTATTGTAATCTTGTTCTAAGGTTAAATAATATAAGCACTATTGATTGTGGTGGAGTTTTTTCCCGAAAGGGTTTCTCCACGTATATGCTGTGTCACTTCTATCTTCTTGTCTCATTCTTCTACAATCTTTTGTCTCTTTCTACAATTGGTAAAATTGATCTAAATAGATTAATCATACAAAAAGAATTGTGACAAAGAACACTTAATTAAATCTACAGTATAATAGTTTTACAAGTTTTAAGCTACAATTTCACCTTCATTTTCAACATTTAGAACATATCGATTGTAAAATGTTAGCACTTGAATAATATTTTTCTAAAACTTAATGATAATTTTGGATTTCTAAATTTGAATTTTCTCAGATAGGATTGAAATGTGTGGATGTCTACATGATGCACTAGTGTCTCATAAAATTATGGTTTTAGTGGTCATTTAAGTGTTACTTTCCCACTTACAGTTCAAGAAATAATAATCCTACATGCAACCTGTTGAAAATGGAGGTAATTATGTAGCTTTAAAACTTGTAAAACTATTATACTATAGATCTAATTAAGTATTCTTTGTTACAATTTATTTGTGGATGATTATTTGTTTAATTCATTTTACCATTTGTAGAAGTAGATAGAAGATTATAGAAGAATAAGACCAGAAGAAAGAAGTTACACAACATATATCGTGGAGAAACCCTTTCGGAAAAAAACTCCACCAAGAATCAATGTATTATTTAATCTCAGAATAAGATTACAATAATTCCAATCCTTGTTTGAGATGCTTCTTTTTCCTTCAACAATTCTTCTTCACAACCTACAATAAAATCTGACGAACTCTCTTCAACTTGCTACAATAAATAGACAATAATGAGCCTTGTAAATTCCAAAGAGTTTACAATTACAAAGCACAATGCTTATCTCACAAAACCCATGTCTATTCTTTTCAAGTAGAGTTCTACTGTGAAGAACAATATCTAAACAAGTCCATCCATTTGGGCGTCCCAAATTGAAGTCATAACTCAACGCTGATTCTGAACATATCTTGTAAGCTTATCCTCAAATTTGGCGCCCAAGAATGGGCCCACTTAGCTCAGCCTTATAAAATATCTTATCATGCAAAGTGTTAACTCCAAGATGCCAACTTAAAACAGTCCAAGCCTCACCCTATTAACTGAAACATATCTCTCCATCAATTCATGAAAAGAGGATGCATGAGTGATCATCCCCACTTAACTGAATGTATCACCTATTATCTGTCATGCAACTCAAGTCATTAGTCATGCATTCCAAGTCAATTGAAGTCAAATAACATTCAACTGAAACTAACTACATGCAACTAAAGATAACTAAACCATAATTGAACTAAACTAAACTAAACCTAATTGATCTAAATCGTATCCCATGTAAACATCAATTCCTAATCCCAGGATCTTTACACATTATTGAAGTAAGTTATCTTTACTCCAAACAATTAACTTAACTCAAGGTGAGTTCCACCTTCCATGTGGGTGCCCCATGTGCTCCTATTTTTTAGAAGCTCTTCATGGGCATCCCCACATGTTCCTATCATTTAGAATTAATTACAAATCTCAATTAACATGTTTATTTCATTCAAATTTAATATCTTTCTAATCCTAGTGTTGGGAAACTCTTTCCAAGGACTTAGGAGATACATGAAATAATGTTTAGTATTGCAATCAAATGGAATCCTAATCCCAACATTCTCCCA